>OY292379.1:7887763-8097011 GCA_958496195.1 Timandra comae | reverse complement strand
AACCTAACCTAACCTAACCTAACCTAACCTAACCTAACCTAACCTAACCTAACCTAACCTAACCTAACCTAACCTAACCTAACCTAACCTAACCTAACCTAACCTAACCTAGACCTAACCTAACCTAACCTAACCTAACCTAACCTAACCTAACCTAACCTAACCTAACCTAACCTAACCTAACCTAACCTAACCTAACCTAACCTAACCTAACCTAACCTAACCTAACCTAACCTAACCTAACCTAACCTAACCTAACCTAACCTAACCTAACCTAACCTAACCTAACCTAACCTAACCTAACCTAACCTAACCTAACCTAACCTAACCTAACCTAACCTAACCTAACCTAACCTAACCTAACCTAACCTAACCTAACCTAACCTAACCTAACCTAACCTAACCTAACCTAACCTAACCTAACCTAACCTAACCTAACCTAACCTAACCTAACCTAACCTAACCTAACCTAACCTAACCTAACCTAACCTAACCTAACCTAACCTAACCTAACCTAACCTAACCTAACCTAACCTAACCTAACCTAACCTAACCTAACCTAACCTAACCTAACCTAACCTAACCTAACCTAACCTAACCTAACCTAACCTAACCTAACCTAACCTAACCTAACCTAACCTAACCTAACCTAACCTAACCTAACCTAACCTAACCTAACCTAACCTAACCTAACCTAACCTAACCTAACCTAACCTAACCTAACCTAACCTAACCTAACCTAACCTAACCTAACCTAACCTAACCTAACCTAACCTAACCTAACCTAACCTAACCTAACCTAACCTAACCTAACCTAACCTAACCTAACCTAACCTAACCTAACCTAACCTAACCTAACCTAACCTAACCTAACCTAACCTAACCTAACCTAACCTAACCTAACCTAACCTAACCTAACCTAACCTAACCTAACCTAACCTAACCTAACCTAACCTAACCTAACCTAACCTAACCTAACCTAACCTAACCTAACCTAACCTAACCTAACCTAACCTAACCTAACCTAACCTAACCTAACCTAACCTAACCTAACCTAACCTAACCTAACCTAACCTAACCTAACCTAACCTAACCTAACCTAACCTAACCTAACCTAACCTAACCTAACCTAACCTAACCTAACCTAACCTAACCTAACCTAACCTAACCTAACCTAACCTAACCTAACCTAACCTAACCTAACCTAACCTAACCTAACCTAACCTAACCTAACCTAACCTAACCTAACCTAACCTAACCTAACCTAACCTAACCTAACCTAACCTAACCTAACCTAACCTAACCTAACCTAACCTAACCTAACCTAACCTAACCTAACCTAACCTAACCTAACCTAACCTAACCTAACCTAACCTAACCTAACCTAACCTAACCTAACCTAACCTAACCTAACCTAACCTAACCTAACCTAACCTAACCTAACCTAACCTAACCTAACCTAACCTAACCTAACCTAACCTAACCTAACCTAACCTAACCTAACCTAACCTAACCTAACCTAACCTAACCTAACCTAACCTAACCTAACCTAACCTAACCTAACCTAACCTAACCTAACCTAACCTAACCTAACCTAACCTAACCTAACCTAACCTAACCTAACCTAACCTAACCTAACCTAACCTAACCTAACCTAACCTAACCTAACCTAACCTAACCTAACCTAACCTAACCTAACCTAACCTAACCTAACCTAACCTAACCTAACCTAACCTAACCTAACCTAACCTAACCTAACCTAACCTAACCTAACCTAACCTAACCTAACCTAACCTAACCTAACCTAACCTAACCTAACCTAACCTAACCTAACCTAACCTAACCTAACCTAACCTAACCTAACCTAACCTAACCTAACCTAACCTAACCTAACCTAACCTAACCTAACCTAACCTAACCTAACCTAACCTAACCTAACCTAACCTAACCTAACCTAACCTAACCTAACCTAACCTAACCTAACCTAACCTAACCTAACCTAACCTAACCTAACCTAACCTAACCTAACCTAACCTAACCTAACCTAACCTAACCTAACCTAACCTAACCTAACCTAACCTAACCTAACCTAACCTAACCTAACCTAACCTAACCTAACCTAACCTAACCTAACCTAACCTAACCTAACCTAACCTAACCTAACCTAACCTAACCTAACCTAACCTAACCTAACCTAACCTAACCTAACCTAACCTAACCTAACCTAACCTAACCTAACCTAACCTAACCTAACCTAACCTAACCTAACCTAACCTAACCTAACCTAACCTAACCTAACCTAACCTAACCTAACCTAACCTAACCTAACCTAACCTAACCTAACCTAACCTAACCTAACCTAACCTAACCTAACCTAACCTAACCTAACCTAACCTAACCTAACCTAACCTAACCTAACCTAACCTAACCTAACCTAACCTAACCTAACCTAACCTAACCTAACCTAACCTAACCTAACCTAACCTAACCTAACCTAACCTAACCTAACCTAACCTAACCTAACCTAACCTAACCTAACCTAACCTAACCTAACCTAACCTAACCTAACCTAACCTAACCTAACCTAACCTAACCTAACCTAACCTAACCTAACCTAACCTAACCTAACCTAACCTAACCTAACCTAACCTAACCTAACCTAACCTAACCTAACCTAACCTAACCTAACCTAACCTAACCTAACCTAACCTAACCTAACCTAACCTAACCTAACCTAACCTAACCTAACCTAACCTAACCTAACCTAACCTAACCTAACCTAACCTAACCTAACCTAACCTAACCTAACCTAACCTAACCTAACCTAACCTAACCTAACCTAACCTAACCTAACCTAACCTAACCTAACCTAACCTAACCTAACCTAACCTAACCTAACCTAACCTAACCTAACCTAACCTAACCTAACCTAACCTAACCTAACCTAACCTAACCTAACCTAACCTAACCTAACCTAACCTAACCTAACCTAACCTAACCTAACCTAACCTAACCTAACCTAACCTAACCTAACCTAACCTAACCTAACCTAACCTAACCTAACCTAACCTAACCTAACCTAACCTAACCTAACCTAACCTAACCTAACCTAACCTAACCTAACCTAACCTAACCTAACCTAACCTAACCTAACCTAACCTAACCTAACCTAACCTAACCTAACCTAACCTAACCTAACCTAACCTAACCTAACCTAACCTAACCTAACCTAACCTAACCTAACCTAACCTAACCTAACCTAACCTAACCTAACCTAACCTAACCTAACCTAACCTAACCTAACCTAACCTAACCTAACCTAACCTAACCTAACCTAACCTAACCTAACCTAACCTAACCTAACCTAACCTAACCTAACCTAACCTAACCTAACCTAACCTAACCTAACCTAACCTAACCTAACCTAACCTAACCTAACCTAACCTAACCTAACCTAACCTAACCTAACCTAACCTAACCTAACCTAACCTAACCTAACCTAACCTAACCTAACCTAACCTAACCTAACCTAACCTAACCTAACCTAACCTAACCTAACCTAACCTAACCTAACCTAACCTAACCTAACCTAACCTAACCTAACCTAACCTAACCTAACCTAACCTAACCTAACCTAACCTAACCTAACCTAACCTAACCTAACCTAACCTAACCTAACCTAACCTAACCTAACCTAACCTAACCTAACCTAACCTAACCTAACCTAACCTAACCTAACCTAACCTAACCTAACCTAACCTAACCTAACCTAACCTAACCTAACCTAACCTAACCTAACCTAACCTAACCTAACCTAACCTAACCTAACCTAACCTAACCTAACCTAACCTAACCTAACCTAACCTAACCTAACCTAACCTAACCTAACCTAACCTAACCTAACCTAACCTAACCTAACCTAACCTAACCTAACCTAACCTAACCTAACCTAACCTAACCTAACCTAACCTAACCTAACCTAACCTAACCTAACCTAACCTAACCTAACCTAACCTAACCTAACCTAACCTAACCTAACCTAACCTAACCTAACCTAACCTAACCTAACCTAACCTAACCTAACCTAACCTAACCTAACCTAACCTAACCTAACCTAACCTAACCTAACCTAACCTAACCTAACCTAACCTAACCTAACCTAACCTAACCTAACCTAACCTAACCTAACCTAACCTAACCTAACCTAACCTAACCTAACCTAACCTAACCTAACCTAACCTAACCTAACCTAACCTAACCTAACCTAACCTAACCTAACCTAACCTAACCTAACCTAACCTAACCTAACCTAACCTAACCTAACCTAACCTAACCTAACCTAACCTAACCTAACCTAACCTAACCTAACCTAACCTAACCTAACCTAACCTAACCTAACCTAACCTAACCTAACCTAACCTAACCTAACCTAACCTAACCTAACCTAACCTAACCTAACCTAACCTAACCTAACCTAACCTAACCTAACCTAACCTAACCTAACCTAACCTAACCTAACCTAACCTAACCTAACCTAACCTAACCTAACCTAACCTAACCTAACCTAACCTAACCTAACCTAACCTAACCTAACCTAACCTAACCTAACCTAACCTAACCTAACCTAACCTAACCTAACCTAACCTAACCTAACCTAACCTAACCTAACCTAACCTAACCTAACCTAACCTAACCTAACCTAACCTAACCTAACCTAACCTAACCTAACCTAACCTAACCTAACCTAACCTAACCTAACCTAACCTAACCTAACCTAACCTAACCTAACCTAACCTAACCTAACCTAACCTAACCTAACCTAACCTAACCTAACCTAACCTAACCTAACCTAACCTAACCTAACCTAACCTAACCTAACCTAACCTAACCTAACCTAACCTAACCTAACCTAACCTAACCTAACCTAACCTAACCTAACCTAACCTAACCTAACCTAACCTAACCTAACCTAACCTAACCTAACCTAACCTAACCTAACCTAACCTAACCTAACCTAACCTAACCTAACCTAACCTAACCTAACCTAACCTAACCTAACCTAACCTAACCTAACCTAACCTAACCTAACCTAACCTAACCTAACCTAACCTAACCTAACCTAACCTAACCTAACCTAACCTAACCTAACCTAACCTAACCTAACCTAACCTAACCTAACCTAACCTAACCTAACCTAACCTAACCTAACCTAACCTAACCTAACCTAACCTAACCTAACCTAACCTAACCTAACCTAACCTAACCTAACCTAACCTAACCTAACCTAACCTAACCTAACCTAACCTAACCTAACCTAACCTAACCTAACCTAACCTAACCTAACCTAACCTAACCTAACCTAACCTAACCTAACCTAACCTAACCTAACCTAACCTAACCTAACCTAACCTAACCTAACCTAACCTAACCTAACCTAACCTAACCTAACCTAACCTAACCTAACCTAACCTAACCTAACCTAACCTAACCTAACCTAACCTAACCTAACCTAACCTAACCTAACCTAACCTAACCTAACCTAACCTAACCTAACCTAACCTAACCTAACCTAACCTAACCTAACCTAACCTAACCTAACCTAACCTAACCTAACCTAACCTAACCTAACCTAACCTAACCTAACCTAACCTAACCTAACCTAACCTAACCTAACCTAACCTAACCTAACCTAACCTAACCTAACCTAACCTAACCTAACCTAACCTAACCTAACCTAACCTAACCTAACCTAACCTAACCTAACCTAACCTAACCTAACCTAACCTAACCTAACCTAACCTAACCTAACCTAACCTAACCTAACCTAACCTAACCTAACCTAACCTAACCTAACCTAACCTAACCTAACCTAACCTAACCTAACCTAACCTAACCTAACCTAACCTAACCTAACCTAACCTAACCTAACCTAACCTAACCTAACCTAACCTAACCTAACCTAACCTAACCTAACCTAACCTAACCTAACCTAACCTAACCTAACCTAACCTAACCTAACCTAACCTAACCTAACCTAACCTAACCTAACCTAACCTAACCTAACCTAACCTAACCTAACCTAACCTAACCTAACCTAACCTAACCTAACCTAACCTAACCTAACCTAACCTAACCTAACCTAACCTAACCTAACCTAACCTAACCTAACCTAACCTAACCTAACCTAACCTAACCTAACCTAACCTAACCTAACCTAACCTAACCTAACCTAACCTAACCTAACCTAACCTAACCTAACCTTTTTTTTTTTTTTTTTTTTTTATACTTGGGAAACCCATTTACGGGTCCCCGCCGCAAGCAGCGGGGTATGTCGGACTCGCCGCCACCAGAGAGCTGGAGGGTGGCGGAATACCGACTAAAACCCAAGTTTACGACGCCAGTGCGCGTTTGGCCGGGGCCATGGGATTTAGCTTCCGCATTGCGCCGCGACCCCGACCGCGCTTGCCGTTTCGGGCGTCACCTCGGCGCCAAACGCCAAGACACTCGTGGCGCGCAGATGTTGCGCGCGCCGTCTTTGAGGTCTGTATTGTGGGCGACCAACCGCCCTCCGCGTGGGCCGCCCAGACCTCTGCCGTGAGGATGGTGGGGCTTATGCCGCGCCACCTTGTTCGCGGCTGGAAGTCGGGTCAGGGACCACAACCTCTCTACCTACTCTAGCCGGGCCGCGGGCTGGACGTCGCCCGCTATTTGCCTTGCTTGTGCGAGGCGGGGAGCAGGTCTTACTGCCCACTCTATGCCCCGCTGGCTTTCCGGCTGCTTCACATAGGCTGCAGTGTGGAGCAGCCTCGCACGTTGCGGCCTTGTGGCCAGCTTGACCGCAGCGATAGCAAAGGTCGCTGCGGTCTGTTTCTGAGGTGCATTTACACCTAAAGTGCCCAGTTTCTAGGCACCTAAAGCATCTCTGTATTCTGGGCTGTAGCAACGTAACTCGTGCTGCAACCCAGCCCACCAGTACCTTGCCCTTCGCCGCTAGTCTCTTGGCCTCAGCGACGGGGCAGCGTGCCCACACTGAGCCGAGGCCAGAGGCATTCTGCCGGATTATGCCGACCTTCAAGGCGTCGGCAGGGCAGCCCGTCTCTTTTATTATTGCCGTAGCAACCTCCTCTGGAGTCACTGATTCATCCAGGCCCGTGATGCGCAGTTCACTGCACTTTGTGGGCCTGGAGACTTTAATGATCTCCTCGCCGAAAACCTCCCGGAGTTTGCCGGCGAGGATGTCCGCTTGAGCGGAACTCCCGGCACCCGGAATCTCTAAGATTCGGGCACCTGTCGCCGCACCTCGCAGCCTCATCGCAGGGATGCCCAGACTGGATAAGTCGATTTTTCCTTTGGCCTCCTTTAGTACCTCTAGGTACGTGAGGCCTCTACGTTCTCCTTCTGGCTGCAGTGTGATCACTACGGCCGAGGTGCGCGGGGTGCGCACTTTAGGGGTCTTCTTCTTGGGCTCTGGGGCCTTCGTTGTTTTGCCCGCAGTTGCAGCCTCTTTGTTCGCCGTCTTTTTGCCTCTTTTGACGACCTTCACCCATTCCCCCTCTTCAGGGGGAGGGGCGTCAGTCGTCTGAGGCTGAGAAGAGGATGGACTGGAGGATGGGCCAGAAGGTGTTACGGCACCATCACTCTTGCTCCTTTGGGTCTCTCGGCCCGTCTTCCTCTTTCTTCTTCCTCTCTTAGCAGGCTTGCTCTGAGGTTCCGGCATCAGTTGCCTTTGCGTCGGCCCGTCTGCCTGCGACGTTGACGGAACGCTCAGAGTTTTGTCTGCTGCTAATGGGGGTCGGACACGCGGAGCCGGAGGTAGGCGTTCCTCTTGGGCCTCGAATCTGGCATTGAACATAGTGCCGACCTCTACCATTATTCTTCTCATGTCCGCGTCTGAGATGGAAGGGGACGTGGCCGTCTGTTGTTCGGACGACTTCCCGGCTGTCGCCCGTGCCTCGACTGCATGCAGCCGCTCTTCCAACACGGACATGTCTTTCCGGAGCCTTTCTACTTCGGACTTGAGGCGAGTGTTGTTGGCCTCTAGCCTCGCGTTCTCCTCCGAAGCAGTCCTGCTGGAGAGCTTGGCAGCCGCCTCTTGAATGCTCGACGCCTGGTCTTTGAGCATTTTAACATAACCTAACCTAACCTAACCTAACCTAACCTAACCTAACCTAACCTAACCTAACCTAACCTAACCTAACCTAACCTAACCTAACCTAACCTAACCTAACCTAACCTAACCTAACCTTTTTTTTTTTTTTTTTTTTTTTTTTTTTTTTTTTTTTTTTTTTTTTTTTTTTTTTTTTTTTTTTTTTTTTTTTTTTTTTTTTTTTTTTTTTTTTTTTTTTTTTTTTTTTTTTTTTTTTTTTTTTTTTTTTTTTTTTTTTTTTTTTTTTTTTTTTTTTGTTTACCCGGGGGAAATGCATTGACGCATCCCCGCCGACGGATCAGCGGGGTATGTGGGACTCACCCTCCAGAGTGGAGGTCCTACCCACTAAAACCCCCGGGGGCGATTTCGCCTCCGCGCATAAGCGCCGGCGCAGCGGTAAACAGCGTATTATTCCGCTACGCCGGCAGCGCGTGACTCACGTAGTAGGAGTCACTTCGTCTATGGAACACAGGGTGTGTTCCCTGGCCGTCAGGGGATCTGTTCGCCCAGATCGTCTCCAGTGCGCGTGCAGATGACGTTGCACGCGCGTCTCCTCGAGGCTTCTGTGTGTTGGGTGGGGAGATCTAGCACCTCGACCTCGCCACCTCTGCCTCATTACGGGGGCTCATGTGCCTGGTAGGCCCTCCTTCGCCTCCCTGCTCTCCGGCTGCGTGTAGGGTCAGTGGAGAGGGACTCTCTTTCCCTCTCCGCAGCCTCTTTCTGGGTCATGACGGACTCGCAGAAATTGAGAGCTTCGTCCCATCCACTTTCGCTTCCCACCATAGCTTTGACTACATTGGGGAGCGAAGCGTCGTCATTAATTGCCCTGATTAGAGCCGTCCTCTCGTCAAACCATGCGGGGCAATCCGAAAGCGTGTGGTCCGCCGTATCGTTTCCTGCCCCACAATGGTGGCACATTGTGCTAGGTTCTCTTCGGGCGACGCGATGGAGATAACTGCCGAAGCAGCCATGTCCTGTTAGAATTTGCGTCGCCCTGAAGGTGAGTGCCCCTCTATCGTTACGCAGCCAATCGTCCATGACCGGAAGGATCGCCTCTATGGTCCTTTGGCCGGACCTCGGATGTTCTAGTCGCGCCTTCCAGCGCGCGATCATCATCTCCTCCTTTTGCGTTCTGTACGCGTCTATTTCCCTCCGCGGAGGATGTTCACCCTGGAGCCGGAGCCCCTGACGCCAGTGATACACCGAAGCCAGGACCTCCGCCTCCAGGTCCCACGGAGGGGATCTGGCCAGGACGCAGGCAGCTTCGTGGGAAATAGTCCTGTATCCCCTTATTATTCCTATGGCCATTGCCCTTTGAGGCTTTCTCAAGAGGGCGACCGTTCTCTCCTTTAGGGCACTGGCCCAGATGGGTGCCCCGTACAGCGCCATGGAGCGCACTATCCCCAAGTACAGCTTTCTGCAACTCTCTCCCGGCCCGCCGAGATTGGGGAGAAGTCGTTTGAGGGCAGATGCTGTTTTGGTGAGGCGGGGTGACAGTTGTTCGAAGTGACTGTGGAAGGACCACCTACTGTCCAGGACGAGACCTAAATATTTTAGGGTGGTCCTTACTTCGATCTGTTCCCCGCCAATCACGAGTCTAGCTCCTTCGGGCGGAGCCCGTCGTGGCCCGTGGAAGCACACAGCTTCTGTCTTATTTAGGGCAACTTCCAATCCTAGCCTGCGAATTCGGGAGACAACATGCGCTGTTCCCGCTGTCGCGAGCAGGCTCGCCTCGCGGTAGGTCTGTCCGACCGCTGTTACCAAGGTGTCGTCGGCGTAGCACCACACGGCAACGTTGTTCATTGTGGCACCCCTGAGCACCCAGTCATAACCGATGTTCCACAAGAGCGGTCCAAGAACCGACCCCTGTGGAACACCGCGTGACACCGCTCTTCTCTTGGGGCCCTCACAGGTCGGATACGTCACTGAACGCTCCGATAGGTAGGACCTAATGACCCGGCTGAGGTATGGGGGGACCCGATGGTATCGGAGTCCCTCCATGATGCACTCCCAAGGCAAGGAGTTGAAGGCGTTGGCGATGTCTAGAGACACCGCCAGCACCACCTCGCCCCGGTTAACCGCTTCCTCAGCCAGATTCTTCACCTCAGAGATCGCGTCTATCGTCGAACGCTCCCGCCTGAACCCGTATTGATTATCCGCGAGGGCGGGTCCTACCGTCTCGAGATGGTGTGTGAGACGGTCGGCGACTATCTTCTCCAACAACTTCGCCACTTCGTTGAGAAGGACGATCGGTCGGTACGCAGAGGGCGAGTCCGCGGGACGACCATCCTTCCGAAGTAAGACGAGTTGTCCTTCCTTCCAAGCGGCAGGGAAGAGGCCCCGCTCCAGGCACGCCGAGTAAAGCGCTCTCAGTCTAGACTGAAAGTCTTCGACTTTGAGCGCCAACACCCAGGCGCGGCCCGGGACGCCGTCGGGACCGGGGGCAGTGCTTCTTGACCTTAGTCTCATCACCGCCACCCTCAGTTCCTCCCCTGTCACTTCTTCAGGAAGTTCAGCTTCCGGTACTGCCGAGGGCGGGACCATGGTCGGAGGCGTGTGTGCGACCCCGTCCGGGAACAGGGCCGACATCACACCTTCTAGGACCCGTGGCTGAAGGCTCGACGTAATCGGGGGGGCCCACGGTCGGAGTTTGTTCCGGACCATCCGGTACGGGCGCCCCCACGGATCGTCATTGAGAGCCTCCAGCATCTCCTCTCTGGCGGACGATTTAGCTGCTTCAATCGCCGCATGCAGTGTTAGTCTGGTCTGTCGGTAGACTCTGTAGAGCCGTTCCTCGGTTTCCGCGTGGTGTTCGTCGCGTACTCTACGTCTCCTGTGGCGGGTGTATGGCCGCCAGGCCGCGTGGCACTCCCGTCTGAGCTGTGCGATCTCTGCCGTCCACCAGTATACGTGACGTCTGGGTGGCTTACGATGTTGTCTTGGCATAGCAGAGTCGCACACGCTCCTCATCGCCTCCGCAAACCAGTTGGCCTCATCCTCGACGCAGACCGGTCCAGATGGTGCAGGGAACCAGGTCTGCACCAGTACGGCCTCTTCCAACAGGTCCCTGTCCATCTTCTTCAAGACCCACCTCGGGCCCTCTTGTCCACGAGACCGCGGCAGACCGGGGTCAGAGGTCTGGGCTGAGACGCTGAATCGGATGTACCTGTGGTCCGACAGCGTCTCTACCTCCTCTTCGACCCTCCAGTCTTGGACACGGCGCGCCAGGGCAGGTGACGCGAACGAGACGTCCACGATGGACCCGCCCTGTTGCCGCACGCACGTGTCTACCGCGCCTCTGTTGAGAACGCACAGGTTGCTCGCCAGAGCCCACTCCTCAAGTACCTCTCCTCTAGGGTCAGTCCTCGGGGAACCCCACGCCGTGGATTTGGCATTGAAGTCCCCGAGCACCAACACCGAGGACGAGCTTCGTCTTTGCACGAGTGCCGTCAGCTCGTCTAGGAACGACTCGAATTGGGCGAGAGTCTTGTTCGGCGAAAAGTACGCCCCCACCACTAGGATGTCGCCAAGGACCACCGCCACACATCCATGACCCCTATAGACACCCGAGAAGGGAGCGGAGTCATATTTAGTTTGGGTGATGATCGTCACCAGATTATCCAGATCCGAGGCCCAGTCACTCCTCTCGGGGAGAAAATAGGGCTCCGCTATCACCGCGACCTGTATCGACCACTCCGCCAGGCTCTGCATCAGAAGATCCTGAGCTCTGGCGGAGTGATTGATATTGCCCTGCAGGAACTTTAGTGGAGCCGTTGTTGGTGTTCCGCGGTTGTCGCCTCGTCCATAGGCTCGGGAGCCACTGTGTCTGCTGGTCTAGGGGCGTTGGCCCGTCGACCGCTCTTTCTCTTCTTGCGGGCTGAGCATGACTTGCTCCCAACCCTGTGGGCCGCCGGCTTCTTAGCGGCCTCACAGACGCTGCAGTGGGGAGCAGCCAAACATCCCGCCGATTTATGACCAGGCTTGCTACACCTGTAGCATTGGTCAGTTCGATCCACCTCAGAGGGGCAGCGGATTTTGACGTGCCCAAACTCCAAGCAGCGGTAGCAGCGGAGGGGCACGGGTTCCAGTATGGTCACCTTCGCCGAAACCCACCCCACCAGGACCTTGCCCTTTGCTCCCAGTTTCCTGGCTGCCGTGGTTGGGCAACGAACCCAGGCGGAGCCGAGACTGGAAGAGTCCCGCCGAATCTCTCCTACTTTGACGGCCTCCGTGGGGCATTCGCCGTCTCTTGCCACCACCTCTGCCAGCTCTTGTGGCGTGACGGAGTCGTCCAGACCCGAGATTCGCAGTTCGCTGCATTTCTCGGGCCTGGAGACCCGGACTTCATCCGCATTCAGGGCCTCCCGCAGTTTATTCGCGAGAGAGTCTGCTTGGTCCCAGCTAGAGGCACCCGGCAACACCAGAGCCCGAGCGCCAGTAGCGGTCTGCACGATCTTTAGGCCCTTTTCCAGGCCCAGACTAGGCAGGTCAATCGCTGCCTTGGCCTTGGCGAGTACTCCGGCGTACGAGATCCCCTTCTCTTCGGCACCCGGTTGCAGCGTTACCACTACTGCCGAGGTCCGAGGGGTGCGGAGTTTGGGGCTGGCCTTAGGCTGAGCCTTTTTGGCCGCCTTAGGCGCTTCCTTTTTCTTGGGCGCCTCCTTTTTCCTCTTCCCTTTCTTCACGACCTGAACCCAGCCATCGTCCTCTGACGGTTTGGGCGCAGGTGTGTTTTTAGGCTGGGTAGGCTTGGCGGATGTAGAGGGCTTGCCAGCCTTCGTATCCTTCCCACCTTCCTTTTTCTTCTCCGCTGTCTTGCTATTTTTCTTCTTCTTCTTTTTCTTGCTTCCCTCTTTCTCTTGCACCTCTTTGGCTTTATCGCCAGCCAAAACTTGAGGCAAAGGCTCCCTAACCTCTTCACAGTCGCCAGCGTCTGCGACGGTTGGCTGTGGGGATGCCTTTTTGTCAGCCGCCAACGGAGGGCGGAGACGTTTCGCAGGAGGGAGTCTGTCCTCGTGCGCCGCTAGTTTGGCGTCTACCATGAAGCCGATGCGGAGCATGATATTCCGCGTCAGCTCTTCCTCGTCGATGGCCGGCTTTTGGCGAGATCCTGCGGCAGGCAGTTCTTCGATGTCGCCGGAGCTGCGCTGCGACGATTCGAAAGCCTGTCGCAGTTTCTTTTGCTCGGCCTCGACCGACTCAAGTTTGGACCGAAGTCCCGTCATCTCCGTGCGTAGCC
This sequence comes from Timandra comae, assembly GCA_958496195.1. NCBI lineage: Eukaryota > Metazoa > Arthropoda > Insecta > Lepidoptera > Geometridae > Timandra > Timandra comae. The sequence continues at coordinate 8,083,626 of OY292379.1, read as the reverse complement.
TTTTGTTTTCGGCAGCGAGTCTGCGGTTTTCCTCAGTGGCGGTACGATCACCAAGTTCCGCCACCGATTCTGTGATTACAGAACCCGCCTCCTTCAGCAGTGCCACAAACTTCCCTTTGAGGTTCTTGGACTTGGTGGCCACGCTGAGGATGACGTCCACACTGTCCTGGACCTGCTGAAGAAGAGCTACAGCCGAGTCGTCCTTTCCCTTCTCCTTCTCGTTATCCCCGTCAGAGGCAGAAGTCTCCACGGGTTTTAGCCTCCTCCGTTTCCGAGCTTGTCGGGCGAGCTCTGAGATCTCTTGCTCAGCCTCTAGCTCCATCTCCTCGCGCTGAGCTTTGACATAGGCCTGCTTTGCAGCCGCCAGGCCTACGTACTGCCCCGTTGTCGGTGGCCGGCCTCGCCCGCGCTTGCCAGCAACAGACGCAGATCTTGTGGTGCTGCTGCTGGCTTCTCCCTCCGAGTCTCCCGATTCCGAGTGACGGCGCGACCTACGCACATCCGTCTTGTCGTACGGCCAAAAGCGGCCAGACGTTCTCTGCGGTCGCTCCGTCACTTTCAGACTCTTGAACGAGACGTCCGAACACGAAGACACGTCCCGTTCCTTCTCTCCTCTAGTCTTTCGACTCTCCCTTCCTTCTCGTCCTGCGCAGCCTTGCTGCTTCTCCTCAATCTGGCCCTTTTGGCCCTCCTTCTCGCACCGGCCCATCTGGCCCTTGTAATTTCGGCCCCACTGGCCCTCATCATCCTCCCTCTGTTCGTCGTTTGGTTGGTTTAGTTTCACTGTATCCATTTTAATCCCACGAGTAGTGGAGAAATAAATGTCCACCCGGGCAGAGCTCCTGTACCAAACGGGTAAGCCTAAATTTACTGACGCGAAGGTCGGCAGGTATCCGCGCCAGAGGAGGGGCTTGCGACAGCTGCTCCAGCTGCCATACAGGCATCGCCACCCCCCCCAAAAGCTTACCTTAGGGGTTTTTCTCCGGGGTCCCTCCCCCTCGGGCCGGCCAATTAAGGCAAGCCCACCAGCCCCGCGGAAGTTACGAGACATGACCGCCCCTGTCCGCGGGTCCGGTTCGGCCGACGGTTGGCCGAAGCCTGTCCACCCGATCGAGCCCTCTCGACCGGGCGAACCCGCCGCCCTCGCCCGTCACCGCCGTTTACCGGAATAAGTCCGGGACGCCGGCCGGGCCCGCCCCGCCCAACAGTTGCCTGCTAGCCGGGGCCTCTCTCCTCCGCTGACTATTAGCCGTCGGCAGACCAGTCTCAATGACATGGCCCACCGACGTTGCCCAGGACGCACCACGTGGAGGTTGTCAGCACGCGCCCCAACCTAACCTAACCTAACCTAACCTAACCTTTTTTTTTTTTTTTTTTTTTTTTTTTGTTTACCCGGGGGAAATGCATTGACGCATCCCCGCCGACGGATCAGCGGGGTATGTGGGACTCTCCCTCCAGAGTGGAGGTCCTACCCACTAAAACCCCCGGGGGCGATTTCGCCTCCGCGCATAAGCACCGGCGCAGCGGTAAACAGCGTATTATTCCGCTACGCCGGCAGCGCGTGACTCACGTATTGAGAGTCTTCTCTCCTAGAGAACGGATGTGTGTTCTCAGGCCGACAGGGGGACCTGATCGCCCTGTTCGTCTTGGTAGTGCGCGAGCAAGTGACGGTGCGCGCGCTTCATCTTGAGGCTTAGTGAAGGGTGGAGAGGTCTAACACCTCGACCTCACCACCACTGCCTTGTTACGGGGGCTCATGGGCCTGGAAAGCCCTTCTGCGCCGCCCCGCTCTCCGGCTGCGTGTAGGGTCTGTTGAGAGTGACTCCCTTTCCCTCTCCGCAGCCTCCTTCTGTGTCAAGGTGGTTTCACAGAAGTCGAGCACATTTCTCCAACCGTTTTCGCTTTCCAACATGGCTTTCACCACATTGGAGAGAGATGTGTCGCCGCCGTTTATGGCCCTGATTAGGGCTGTTCTCTCCTCAGTCCATGCGGGGCAATCCGACAGCGTGTGATCCGCTGTGTCGTTTGCTGCCCCGCAATGGTGGCACATCGTCGTGGTCTCTCTTCGGGCGACGCGATGGAGATAGCTGCCGAAGCAGCCATGCCCCGTTAGGATTTGCGTCGCCCTGAAGGTAAGTGCCCCTCTGTTCTTACCCAGCCAGTCGTCAAGGACTGGTAAGACTGCTTCTATGGTCCTTAGGCCGGACCTCGGGTTTTCGAGACGCGCCTTCCAGCGCGCCATCATCCTTCCCTCCTCTTGCGCTCTGAACGCGTCTATTTCCCTCCGCGGAGGGTGTTCACCCTGGAGTCGAAGCCCCTGACGCCAGTGATACACCGACGCCAGGACCTCCGCCTCCAGGTCCCACGGAGGGGATCCGGCCAAGACGCAGGCTGCTTCATAGGAGACGGTCCTGTAACCCCTGATGACCCCAATTGCCATAGCCCTTTGAGGCCGTCTCAAAAGGGCAAGTGTTCTTTCTTTAAGGGCATTAGCCCATATCGGTGCCCCATATAGCGTCATGGAGCGCACTATCCCCATATAAAGCCTTCTGCAGCTTTCCCCTGGGCCGCCGAGGTTGGGGAGAAGCCTTTTTAAGGCTGATGATGTCTTCAGGAGGCGGGGTGCCAGTTGTGAGAAGTGACTGTGGAAGGTCCACCTACTGTCCAGGACGAGACCTAAGTATTTTAAGGTGGACCTTACTTCTATCTGTACCCCGCCAATGACAAGTCTTGCTCCTTCGGGCGGAGCCCGACGTGGCCCGTGGAAGCATACCGCCTCCGTCTTGGTTAAGGCCACTTCCAATCCTAGCCTGCGAATCCGGGAAACGACGTGCGCTGTTCCGGCTGTCGCAAGCAAGCTCGCCTCGCGGTATGTCTGACCGACCGCTGTTACCAAAGTGTCGTCGGCGTAACACCAGACGGCAACATTGTTTATCGTGGCACCCCTGAGCACCCAGTCATAACCGATGTTCCACAAGAGTGGCCCGAGGACCGACCCCTGCGGAACACCGCGTGACACCACTCTACTCTTAGGGCCATCGATGGTCGGATACGACACTGGACGCTCTGACAGGTAAGACCCTATGATCCGACTGAGGTAGGGGGGAACCCGATGGTATCGGAGTCCCTCCATAATGCACTCCCAAGGCAAGGAGTTGAAGGCATTAGCGATGTCAAGAGACACCGCCAACACCACCTCGCCCCGGTTAACTGCTTCCTCAGCCAGATTCTTCACCTTACAGATTGCGTCAATCGTCGAGCGCTCCCGCCTGAACCCGTATTGATTATCCGCGAGGGCGGGTCCCACCGTCTCGAGATGGTGTGTGAGACGGTCGGCGACGATCTTCTCTAACAACTTCGCCACTTCGTTGAGAAGGACGATCGGTCGATACGCGGATGGCGAGTCCGCGGGACGACCATCCTTCCGAAGCAGGACGAGTTGTCCTTCCTTCCAAGCGGCAGGGAAGAGGCCCCGCTCCAGGCACGCCGAGTAAAGCGCTCTCAGTCTGGACTCAAAGTCTTCGACTTTGAGCGCCAATACCCAGGCGCGGCCCGGGACGCCGTCGGGACCGGGGGCAGTGCTTTTTGACCTAAGTCTCATCACCGCCACCCTTAGTTCCTCCCCTGTCACTTCTTCAGGAAGTTCAGCTTCCGGTACTGCCGAGGGCGGGACCATTGTGGGAGGCGTGTGTGCAACCCCGTCCGGGAACAGGGCCGACATCACGCCTTCAAGGACCCGTGGCTGAAGACTCGACGTAATCGGGGGGGCCCACGGTCGGAGTTTGTTCCGGACCATCCGGTACGGGCGCCCCCACGGATCGTCATTAAGAGCCTCCAGCATCTCCTCTCTGGCGGACGATTTAGCTGCCTCAATCGCCGCATGCAGTGTAAGTCTGGCCTGTCGATAGACTCTGTAGAGTCGTTCCTCGGTTTCCGCGTGGTGTGCGTCGCGTACTCTACGTCTCCTATGGCGGGTGTATGGCCGCCAAGCCGCGTGGCACTCTCGTCTAAGTTGTGCGATCTCTGCCGTCCACCAGTATACGTGACGTCTGGGTGGTTTTCGGTGTTGTCGGGGCATTGCCGAGTCGCACACACTCCTCATCGCCTCTGAGAACCAGTTGGCTTCGGCTTCGACACAGACCGGTCCAGATGGTGCAGGGAACCAGGTCTGCACGAGTACGGCCTCTTCCAAGAGGTCCCTGTTCATCTTTTTGATGACCCACCTCGGACCCTCTTGTCTACGAGGACGCGGCAGATCGGGGTCAGAGGTCTGGGCTGAGACGCTGAATCGGATGTACCTGTGGTCCGACAGCGTCTCTACCTCCTCTTCGACCCTCCAATCCTGGACACGGCGCGCCAGGGCAGGTGACGCGAACGAGACGTCCACGATGGACCCGCCCTGTTGCCGCACGCACGTGTCTACCGCGCCTCTGTTGAGGACACACACGTTGCTCGCTAGAGCCCACTCCTCCAAGGCCTCTCCTCTGGGGTCAGTCCTCGGGGAACCCCAAGCCGTTGATTTGGCATTGAAGTCCCCAAGCACCAACACCGAATTCGAGTTTGGCCTCTGTACCAGTGCCGTCAGCTCGTCCAGGAACGACTCAAATTGAGCGAGAGTCTTATTTGGAGAGCAGTACGCTCCAACTACTAGGATGTCACCAAGGACCACCGCCACACATCCATGACCCCTAGTGACACCCGAAAAGGGAGCGGAGTCATGTCCTGTTTGGGTGATGATCGTCACCAGATTGTCTAGATCCGAGGCCCAGTTGTTTCTCTCGGGGAGAAAGTAGGGCTCTGCTATAACCGCGACCTGTATCGACCACTCCGCCAGACTCTGCATCAAGAGATCCTGAGCTCTGGCGGAGTGGTTGATGTTGCCCTGCAGAAATTTTATTGGAGCCGTTGTTACGGTTCTGCGGTTGTCGTCTCGTCCATAGGCTCGGGAGCTGCTGGACCTGTTGGTCTAGGGGCATTGGCCCGTCGACCGCTCTTCTTCTTTTGCCGGACTGAGCACGACTTGCTCCCAACCCTGTGAGCCGCTGGCTTCTTGGCGGCCTCACAGACGCTGCAGTGGGGAGCAGCCGAGCATCCCGACGATTTGTGACCAGGCTTACTACACCTGTAGCACTGGTCACTGCGGTCAACCTCGGAGGGGCAACAGATCTTAACGTGCCCGAACTCTAGGCAGCGGTAGCAACGGAGGGGCACGGGTTCCAGGATCGACACCTTCGCCGAAACCCATCCCACCAAAACTTTGCCCTTCGCTCCCAGTTTTCTGGCTGCCGTAGTCGGGCACCGGACCCAGACGGAGCCGAGACTAGAGGAGTCCCGCCGAATCTCACCTACTTTGACGGCCTCCTGAGAGCATTCGCCGTTTTTCGCAATCACCTCCACAAGTTCTTGTTGTGAGACAGAGTCGTCCAGTCCCGAGATACGCAGTTCGCTGCATTTCTCAGGCCTGGTGACTCTGACTTCATCCGCGTTAAGGGCCTCCCTCAGTTTGGTCGCGAGGGAGTCCGCCTGGTCCCAACTGGAGGCACCCGGCAGAACCAGTGCCCGAGCGCCAGTGGCAGTCGACACTATCTTGATGCCCTTTTCTAGGCCCAGGCTAGGCAGGTCGATCGCTGCCTTGGCCTTGGAGAGCACTCCGGCGTATGTAATGCCCTTCTCTTCGGCACCCGGTTGCAGCGTGACTACGACTGCTGAAGTTCGAGGGGTGCGAAGTTTAGGGCTGGCCTTAGGTTGAGCCTTCTTGGCCGCTTTAGGCGTTTCCTTTTTAGGCGCTTCCTTCTTCTTCTTTCCCTTCTTTACAACCTGAACCCAACCATCGTCCTCTGACGGTTTGGGTTCAGGTGCTTTTTTAGTCTGGGTGGGCTTGGCGGATGCGGAGGGCTTGCTAGCCTTAGGATCCTTCCCAACTTCCTGTTTCTTCTCTTTTGTACTCTTTTTCTTCTTCTTCTTTTTCTTTTCTCCTTCTTTGTCTTTCACCTCTTTGGCCTTTTCGCTGGCCGAAGCTTGAGTTACAGGCTCCCGCACCTCTTCACAAATTACGTCACTGATGTCAGCGACAGTTGGCTGCGAGGGTGCTTTTTTGTCGGCCGCCAGCGGAGGGCGGAGACGTTTCGCAGGAGGAAGCCTGTCCTCGTGCGCCGCTAGTTTAGCGTCTACCATAAAACCGATGCGGAGCATAATGTTCCGCGTCAGTTCTTCTTCATCTATGGCCGGCTTTTGGCAAGATCCCGCGGCAGGCAGTTCCTCCATGTCGCCAGAGCTACGCTGAGACGACTCGAACGCTTGCCGCAGTTGCCTTTGCTCGGCCTCGACTGTATCCAATTTGGACCTGAGCCCCGTCAATTCCATGCGCAGCTTTTTGTTTTCGGCTGCGAGTCTACGGTTTTCTTCGGTAGCGGTACGCTCACCTAGTTCCGCCACCGATTCTGTAATCGCAGAACCCGCCTCCTTCAACAATGCCACGAATTTCCCTTTCAGGTTCTTCGACTTGGTGGCCACCTTAAGTATGACGTCCACGCTGTCTTGAACCTGTTGTAGGAGACCTTCTCTTGAGTCATCCTTGGTGTTCTCTTTATCCCCGTCAGAAGCAGAACTCTCGACAGGTTTAAGTCTTCTCCGTTTTCGAGCTTGTCGGGCGAGCTCTGAGATCTCTTGCTCAGCCTCTAGCTCCATCTCCTCGCGCTGGGCCTTGATGTAGGCCTGCTTTGCAGCAGCCAGGCCAACGTACTGCCCCGTTGTCGGAGGCCGGCCTCGCCCGCGCTTGCCAGCAACAGACACGGATCTTGTTGTGCTGCTACTAGCCTCTCCCTCTGAGTCTCCCGATTCCGAGTTACGGCGCGACCTACGCACATCCGTCTTGTCATATGGCCAAAAGCGGCCTGACGTTCTCTGCGGTCGCTCCGTAACTTTGAGACTTTTGAACGAGACGTCCGAACACGAAGACATCGACACGTCCCGCTCTTTCTCCCCTCTAGTCTTTCGACTTTCTCTTCCTTCTCTGCCTGTGCAGCCTTGCTGCTTCTCCTCTTGTTGGCCCTTCTGGCCCTCACCATCCTTACGGCCCTGCTGGCCCTCTCCCTCACACCGGCCCGTCTGGCCCTTGTAATTTCGGCCCCACTGGCCCTCATCAACCTCCCTCTCTACGTCGTTTGGGTTTTTTAATTGAATATCCATGTTAGTCCCACGAGTAGTGGAGAAATAAAGGTCCACCCGGGCAGAGCTCCTATACCAAAACGGGTAAGCCTAGGTTTACTGACGCGAAGGACGGCAGGTATCCGCGCCAGAGGGGGGGCTTGAAACAGCTGCTCCAGCTGCCATACAGGCCTCACCACCCCCCCCAAAAGCTTGCCTTAGGGGTTTTTCTCCGGGGTCCCTCCCCCTCGGGCCGGCCAATTAAGGCAAGCCCACCAGCCCCGCGGATGTCACGAGACATGACCGCTACTGTCCACGGGTCCGGTTCGGCCGACGGTTGGCCGAAGCCTGTCCACCCGATCGAGCCCTCTCGACCGGGCGAACCCGCCGCCCTCGCCCGTCACCGCCGTTTACCGGAATAAGTCCGGGACGCCGGCCGGGCCCGCCCCGCCCAACAGTTGCCTGCTAGCCGGGGCCTCTCTCCTCCGCTGACTATTAGCCGTCGGCAGACCAGTCTCAATGACGTGGCCCACCGACGTTGCCCAGGACGCACCACGTGGAGGTTGTCAGCACGCGCCCCAACCTAACCTAACCTAACCTAACCTAACCTAACCTAACCTAACCTAACCTAACCTAACCTAACCTAACCTAACCTAACCTAACCTTTTTTTTTTTTTTTTTTTTTTTTTTTTTTTTTTACGTTGGGAAAATGCGTTGAATCGCATACCACCGGAGCCGAGAACGGGAGGTGACTCCGGATGGTTATGTGGGGCTCTCCCCGCCTGAAGGGCGAGGCCTACCCACTAAAAACCCAACGAATTCCGTCCGCGTCTTGGATGGAGCGCCGCAGGATCCCTAGGGACTTCAACTGCAGGCGCCCCGACGCAGGACCCACACCGTGGCGCGGGCCCCAGACCATACCGCTAGCGGACGAGGATCCCCCCAGACCCCCGCCCACGGTATTGGGGCATAGCCCCCAACCAAGGCCCCCCTCGCAAGAGGGAGGGCCGCGCGTGGCGCACGCGCATTCGGGCGATCCCCGAGGAGGGTGCCGTTCGCCGCCGTGTCCTAACTTCCCCGTCCATCCCTGTCTTCCCCGTCTTTCGGGCCGTTCCCTGCGTCGCCCGCTGCCCGGCCCAAGGCTGCGGGGAGCGAGTACTAGGCCGTACTAAACCGGGTACTAGGAGGAACAGACAGGTACTGGGCGGAACGACGGGTACTGGTGGCCCCACTCCCGTGCAGTGAGGATCGTCGGCCGCAGCCGCAACCCATGGGCTCTCGCCCCGTCCTTACGGACCAACGCCCGCCCGTCACTGCCGTCATCCCGAATACGTCGGGGACGCCAGCCGGGCCCGCCCCGCCTAGCAGTTGCCCGGATTCTCCGGGACCCCTAGCCGAGGCCTCTCCTCCGCTGACTTTTAGCCGTCGGCGAGCTAGTCTCAATGACATAGCCCGCCGCCGTTGCCCAGGACGCACCACGAGGAGGTAGTCAGCATAGCGCCCCAGTCAGCATAGCGCCCCAACCTAACCTAACCTAACCTAACCTTTTTTTTTTTTTTTTTTTTTTTTTTTTAACGGTGTGAAAATGCGTTAAATCGCATACCACCGGAGCCGAGAACGGGAGGTGACTCCGGATGGTTATGTGGGGCTCTCCCCGCCAGAAGGGCGGGGCCTACCCACTAAAAACACACCGACTTCCGTCCGCGTCTTGAGGGGGTGCCGTAGGATCTCTAGGAATTCGACTACGGGCACCCCGACGCCGGGCCCGCATTAAGGCGCGGGCCCACTCCCTGAAAAGGGCATCCCCGGAAGTGAGGACGCCCTCCAGACCTTACCGCTGATGGGCGAGGGCCCTCCCAGACCCCCACCCACGGTACCGGGGCTTAGGAGATTTAGTTCTCCCAGCCCCCCTCCCAGGCCCCTCTCGCAAAATGGAGGGGCCGCGCGCGCCGGAGCATGGCACGCGCCGTCGGGTGATCCCCTTTGGGGTCCCCGATTATGACCCGACGGGGCATAGGGCCGCCCGGTCTAAGGCACAGGGGGAGGTAGGGCGTAGCGCCTTCTCCGCCCCCCCGGCCTCCTCATCCGTCGCGGGTCCGCGGCGTTTGCTTCGCGGACCCTTTCATTTGCCTCCTTCTGCGAAATGACACTCTCGCAGAAGGAGGCTACAGCTTCCCATTTCCTCTCGCTGTCTAGCATTGCCGCGACTACGGCAGACAGCGAGAGGTCCCCCCCAACTTCCGCCACCAGGGCCCGCCTTTCGGGGCCCCAGGCGGCACACTCCACCAACGTGTGGCGCGCCGTGTCGGATGGCGCGCCGCACTCGTGGCAGGCCGGGGTCGCTTCCCGGCCCGCAATCTTGTGCAGGTACTCCCCAAAGCACCCGTGCCCGGAGAGTACCTGCGTGAGCCTATAGCTCAACTCCCCATGTCGCCGATGTACCCATGGGGAAAGGTGGGGACGGATTGCCGCCACCGTGTCCCGACCGGCGACCGGCGACAAAAGAACTTCTTCCCAGCGCTCCAGTAGGGAGTCCTGGGCCAATTCCCGCACGCGGCGCATTTCGCCCACTGTGGGCCGGTGTCCGCGGGCTCTTTCATCCCCCCTATAGCGGTGGACCGCCGCTAGGACCTCCGCTTGGAGTTCCCAGGGCGGGTCCGCCGCTAGGAGAGTGGCCGCGGTCCAAGAGACCGTGCGGTACGCCCTTATTGCCCGCACTGCAATGACCCGCTGCGGCCCATGCAGCAGGGTCTTGTTGCGGGCGTTTAGGGCGTCCACCCAGATCGGGGCGCCGTACATGGCCATACTCCTTAGGACATTGGAGTACAGCCGACGGCACCTCGATCCCGGTCCCTGCAGATTTGGCAGCAGCCGCGCAAGAGAGGCGGCGGCTGCGACCAACTTCGGGGCCAACTGAGCAAAGTGGGCCCCGAAGTCCCACCTCCCATCCAAGATTAGGCCCAGATATTTCATCTGGGCCTTTACTGTTACGGGCTCGCCGTACAAGGCGATTTCCGCCCCCCTGGGCGGGCGTCTCCTCGGGCCTTGAAAGAGGAGGGCCTCCGTCTTCTCCACGGAGACCCTCAGGCCCAGGCTCTGTATCCGATCGACCACAACCGACACAGCGATGGTCGACCGGAACTTCACCTCATCCCAATTCTCTCCCCGGGCTGTGACCAGGGTGTCGTCGGCGTAACACGACACCCCTATGCCCGGGAAGAGAGGGCCCCGCAGGACCCAGTTGTAACCTAGGTTCCACAGGATCGGTCCTAAGACCGACCCTTGTGGAACCCCGCACTCCACCCTGTGACGGTGCACCGTGCCGTCACCTCCTTCCCAAACTACTGTGCGGTCTCCCAGATAAGACTTCAACAGTCTCCCTAGGTAAGGAGGCACTCCATGATATCGGAGCGCCTCCAGAATTGCCCAGAATGGGAGACTGTTGAAGGCATTTTTAATGTCAAGGGAGACCGCCAGCACGCATTCCCCTCTTTGAGTAGCCTCCTGTGTGAGGTCTTTTAACGACTTCAGGGCGTCGAGGGTCGACCGACCCGCCCTGAAGCCGTACTGAACCTCGGCCAAGTTCGGCCCCGTTCTCTCTAAATGATGGACGAGGCGGAGAGCAAGAACCCGCTCAAACAGCTTACCCGCCTCGTCCAACAACACAATGGGCCGATACGCCGATGGCGAGTCGGCCGGCCTACCAGCCTTCGGGATGAGGCACAGGCGTCCCTCCTTCCACAGCTGCGGGAATTGACCCGTGCTTATGCACGAGTCGTAAAGCTCCCGCAGCTGTACCCCCAAGTATTCCGAGGCGATGTGCAAAACTCGCCTCGGAACGCCGTCCGGGCCTGGTGCCCTCCGACCGCCCCTAATGCGGTGGAGCACCGCCTTCATTTCCCCGTCAGTGACGAGGGGCGGCGACTCCACCGCCACTTCCTCCGTCGGGGGGCACATCAGGAACGGGGCATAAGTCCCCGCTCCGGTAGCCGACCCGACGGCCGGGGGGCTAGGGAACAGCTCCCCCACAACCCGCCTGAGGAGATCCGGCGGTAGAGACTCGGTAGCGGGGAGGCCCAGAGCTTGCAGCTTTTTGCGCGCCGCTCTGTAGGGCCTTCCCCATGGGTACCGGTCCAACTCTGCCAGAATCTCCTCTCTGGCCAATGCCTTGGCCCGGCAAATGGCCAGCTGCAGGGTCTTTTTCGCGTCTTTGTAAAGACCCCGCAGCTCCTCCTCAAGGGCCGGATTGAGTCCGTTGCGGCGCCGGCAACGGACGTACGCCCTTCGGGCACTATTAGCGGACACCCGGAGTTGAGCAATCTCCGGGGACCACCAATAAACGGCCCTCTTCCGGCGCCACGGACGCGCTCTGGGCATGGCCGCATTGCAGACCCTGGTTAGGGCCCGCCGCATGCGGAGTGCCAGCGCGTCCGGGCACTGCTCTTCCGGGGCAGCGTCGGCGGCCCACTGCTCAATGATGGCCGCTTCCTTTGCCATCTCCCGGTCGAGCTTGGCGAGTGCCCAACGCGGGAACTGACTCGGGCCCCTCGGGGGGGCGGTATCAGTGAGAGGGGGAGACACCTCGAACCTTATATAGTTGTGGTCCGAAAGTGTCTCCACGTCCTCTTCCACCTTCCACCCATGCACCCAGCGCGCGATCGCGGGGGTGGCGAACGTAAGGTCCACCACGGACCCCCCACGCGACCGCACACAGGTGTGCACCGCCCCCCTGTTTAGAAGGGACAGCCCAGACTGGATCGACCAGACCTGGACTGCCCTCCCTCTCGGGTCCGTGGCCGGGTTGCCCCAGGCCACAGACTTGGCATTAAAGTCGCCGAGGACAATTGTTGCCCCCGACGACTGCCTTGCCATCGCCGCCCTGATGGAGTCGAGCCAGACCTCGAACTCCACCAGGGGACGATTGGGGGAGAAGTACACCCCGATTAGGGTGTACTCTCCCAATGCCACCACCACGTACCCAGAGCCCCTCTCTTTGACTGAGAGGGGTAGGCCGTCCCCATCCAGGGTCGTCACTGCCACCGTGCCGTCCAAATCCCCCGCCCAATGAGGATGCGGGGGGACGTAGTACGGCTCGGCGGCCACCCCCACTGATACCTCCCACTCCGCCATGGACTGCAAAAATACATCTTGCGCCCCGGCGGCGTGGTTGAGGTTACCCTGCAGGACTTTGAGGTGTCTTGTACTCATTGTGACACCTCAAAGTCCATCTGCGCCTGCTGTGGGCGCCCATCCCTGGTGGAGGCGACGGGGGTGGTCCAGGCCCCCGTTTCACCTTTTCCCTTCGTAGCGGGGGGGGAACAGTTCCTCCCCCCCATGATATGGCCTGATGGCCGTCCCGTCTCTGCGCAGATTGCGCAGTGAACCTTTTTCACTGCGCAATTGGCGCCACGGTGTCCCTCCTCGCCGCACCGGTAGCAAAGGTTGCTCCGGTCGGCCTTTGAGGGACACCTCTGCAGTGTGTGGCCCAACCCCATGCATCTGTGGCAACGCATGGGGCGCCGTTCCATAACCTGGACCCTGGCCGAGGTCCACCCGACCAGGATCCTTCCCGCCGCCGCTACGGCCTTAGCCGCAGCGATTGGGCACACGGCAAAACAAGTGCCCAGTCCCCCCGGGCCCTCGTTGATGGCCATGACCTTCACCTCCTCGATTGAGCAGGCTCCGGTCTTGGCAACAGCGGCGGCCACCATCTCTTTGGTGGCCGAGTCGTCGAGCCCCACCACGCGAATGTCCGCGCATTTGGTGGGGCGTGCGACGCTGGCCACTCCATCGAGTGCCGAGCGCAGCTTAGTGGCTAGCGCATCGGCCTTCTCCTTTCCTAGTGCCTTGGGCACTTCGATGATTCTGGCACCCGTCGCTGCGCGGCGGATGCCTAGGCCGGGGCCGATACCAATCTCGGCCAAGTCGACCGCCTCCCGAGCGTGCTTGAGCACCTCGCTGTAGGTCACCCCTTTGGCAGCCGCCTCCGGCTGCAGGGTGACCACCACCGCAACACTGTCCGCCTCCCTCAACTTCGGCTTGGCCTTGCTGGCCTTGGCCGGCGCGGCAGCCGAAGTAGTCCGAGCCCGTGGAGCGGGCGTCGGCGCAGCCTTGGTGGTAGCGGAGGGGGGAGACTTTGCCTTCCCCTTCCCTTTACCCTTCTTCACCACCGTGGCCCAAGTGTCCGGTGCCTGAGATGGCCCAGCAACCGGTTCCACCGGTGGTGCATTCACCGCGGGAGGCGCGGGAGGAGGGGGGGGCACGGAAGTGGGAGGCGTTGCCTTCCCTTTGCCCATTCCCTTCCCCTTGCCCTTTCCCTTGCTCTGGGCGGGCTGAGAGGGCTCAGAGGGCACCGGTTGGGAAGCCCGGGGGGCTGCCACCGGCTGCTCCTGCGCAGCTCTCTTCCTATCCGCCGCTAGAGGCGGGCGGATTACCTTCTCCGGCAGGAGACGGTGGTCGATTCCATCGATCCGGGCATCAACCCGGGCGTTCACCATCGCCCCCACAGTGGAGGCGATGTACGCCTTCAGCTCCTCCAACATCTCTTCAGGAGACATGGAGGAGCCGGCGAAAGTCGACGTCTTAGACGCCTTCTTGGCCGCCGACGCGTCTTTCTTCATCGCCGCGAACTCGGCTCTGAAGGCTTTACTCTCTTCGCGCATGAGCTCGACTTCCCGTCGAAGCCGGGCGTTGTCGGCCCATGCGCGCCTCAGTTCATCCGACTGGTTTCTGGCCGTGAGAGCGTCCACGATATCGCCCAATGCGTCCAGGGCATCATTTAGGGCCCGCACATGCGTGCCTTTTAGATGCCCAGACTTTTGGGCGACGTCTTTAATGGCCGCCATACTTGCACCGGCCATCTTCCTAAGCTCCTGCGCGTCCTGGCGCGTGTCCCGGACCTCCAGCGAACAATAGTTTTTGCCCGCCGGCACGACCGAGACTTTCCCCCCTTCCCCGTCTTTCGGCGGGCGCGGCTTGAGAAAAGTGAGTCGGAGCCCCTTCGAGGTCCGAACACTTTCCACCGAGCTGTCGCGCGAGCGCGAACCAATGCTCGGGGACTCCGCTCCGCTCTCCACCGACAAACCCCTTCGTTTTACGGAGGCCTCGGTCTCCGTCTCCGATCCGCTGTCCAAAGACGGCGGACGCGACCTTTTGGGGCGTTCCTGCCCCCCCTGACCCAAATTTATGGGAGTGGGGATGACACCCACACCCTTCCCCCCCAACGCGACCGAGCACGGCCTCAATCCCTCAGGATTAGAAGCCGAACTCGCCGCCCTACCGTCCGGAATAGAACCGGATTGACCCGATTCGGTCCCCCCCCCCCGGCGCGGCCTAAGCCGGCCCCCCAGACCCCCCCCTGAAGGCTCGGAGTCAAGCTCCATCACCCCCGATAGGACTGGTAGCCCTGCCGATACCCCGACCTACCGGTCTTGGACGATTTCGATGTCTATTATAATACTAACAGCAACGAAATCATCCAAAACCTAAAATCGGGATATCTTCAAAACTACAAGTCCTAGACCCAATCCGAAAGCACCAGCAATCCTATCTCGGCGAGACGCAAAAGAAAGGTTCCGGTCACTTTTGTCGTAAATGCACTCCAACCTAACCTAACCTAACCTAACCTTTTTTTTTTTTTTTTTTTTACGTTGGGAAAATGCGTTGAATCGCATACCACCGGAGCCGAGAACGGGAGGTGACTCCGGATGGTTATGTGGGGCTCTCCCCGCCTGAAGGGCGAGGCCTACCCACTAAAAACCCAACGAATTCCGTCCGCGTCTTGGATGGAGCGCCGCAGGATCCCTAGGGATTTCGACTGCAGGCGCCCCGACGCAGGACCCACACCGTGGCGCGGGCCCCAGACCGTACCGCTGGCGGACGAGGATCCCCCCCAGACCCCCGCCCACGGTATTGGGGCATAGCCCCCAACCAAGGCCCCCCTCGCAAGAGGGAGGGCCGCGCGTGGCGCACGCGCAATCGGGCGATCCCCGAGGAGGGTGCCGTTCGCCGCCGTGTCCTAACTTCCCCGTCTATCCCTGTGTTCCCCGTCTTTCGGGCCGTTCCCTGCGTCGCCCGCTGCCCGGCCCAAGGCTGCGGGGAGCGAGTACTAGGCCGTACTAATCCGGGTACTGGGAGGAACAGACAGGTACTGGGCGGAACGGCGGGTACTGGTGGCCCCACTCCCGTGCAATGGGGATCGTCGGCCGCAGCCGCAACCCATGGGCTCTCGCCCCGTCCTTACGGACCAACGCCCGCCCGTCACTGCCGTCATCCCGAATACGTCGGGGACGCCAGCCGGGCCCGCCCCGCCTAGCAGTTGCCCGGATTCTCCGGGACCCCTAGCCGAGGCCTATCCTCCGCTGACTTTTAGCCGTCGGCGAGCTAGTCTCAGTGACATAGCCCGCCGCCGTTGCCCAGGACGCACCACGAGGAGGTAGTCAGCATAGCGCCCCAACCTTTTTTTTTTTTTTTTTTTTTTTTTTTTTTTTTTTTTTTTTTTTTTTTTTTTTTTTTTTTTTTTTTAACGGTGTGAAAATGCGTTAAATCGCATACCACCGGGAGCCGATAATGGGAGGTAGCTCCCGGTGGTTATGTGGGGCTCTCCCCGCCAGAAGGGCGGGGCCTACCCACTAAAAACACACCGACTTCCGTCCGCGTCTTAAGTGGGGTGCCGTAGGATCCCTAGGGATTCCACCACAGGCACCCCGACGCCGGGCCCGCTCTATATTTGCGCGGGCCCCCTCCCTGGATGGGGCATCCCCGGAAGTGAGGACGCCCCCCAGACCTTACCGCTAGCGGGCAAGGGCCCTCCCAGACCCCCGCCCACGGTATCGGGGCTAGAGAGTTATCTCATCTAGCCCCCATTCCAGGCCCCCCTCGCAAAATAGGGGGGGGCCGCGCGCGCCGGAACGTGGCGCGCGCAGTCGGGCGATCCCCTTTGGGGTCCCCGACCGTGACCCGACGGGGCATTTGGGCCACCCCGTCTACGGCACATGGGGAGGTAGGGCATAACGCCTTCTCCGCCCCCCCGGCCTCCTCATCCGGCGCGGGTCCGCGGCGTTCGCCTCGCGGACCCTTTCGTTAGCCTCCTTCTGCGAGATGACATTCTCGCAGAAGGAGGCCACAGCATCCCACTTCCTCTCGCTGTCCAGCATTTGCGCTATGACGGCGGACAGCGAGAGGTCCCCACCTATCTCTGCCACCAGGGCCCCCCTTTCGGGGCCCCAGGCGGCGCACTCCACCAAGGTGTGGCGCGCCGTGTCAGACGGCGCGCCGCACTCGTGGCAGGCCGGGGTGTCTTCCCGGCCCGCAATCCGGTGCAGGTACCCTCCAAAGCACCCGTGCCCGGAGAGTACCTGCGTTAGACGGAACGTCATCTCGCCATGTCCCCGGTACACCCACGGAGAGAGGTGTGGGCGAATGCCGGCCACCGTTTCATGGCCGGCCACCGGGGACTGTAGCTCCCTTTCCCACCGCTCGATCAGAGCCTCTTCTGCAGAGGCCCTGAAGCGGCTCATTTCGCCGACACTAGGACGGTGTCCGCGAGCCCTTGCGTCCCCCCTGAAGCGGTGGACCGCCGCGAGAACTTCCGCTTGGAGCTCCCACGGGGGATCCGCTGCCAGGAGGGTGGCCGCCGTCCAGGACACCGTCCTATACGCCCTGCAGGCGCGTACCGCGATGACCCTCTGCGGCCCACGCAGGAGGGTCTTGTTGCGGGCGTCCAGGGCGTCCACCCAGATCGGGGCGCCGTACATTGCCATACTCCGGATTACTCCGGAGTATAAACGACGGCACCTCGACCCGGGCCCCCGCAGATTCGGCAACAGTCGTGCCAATGCGGCGGCCGCCGAGACCAGTTTCGGGGCCAACTGTGCGAAGTGGGCCCCGAACTTCCATCTTCCGTCTAGTATTAGGCCCAGATATTTCATCTGGGCCTTCAACTCAACCCTTTGGCCCATGAGGTCGATAGCTGCCCCTCTGGGCGGCCCCCTCCAGGGGGCGTGGAAGAGGAGGGCCTCCGTCTTATCGACAGAGACCCTCAGACCCAGGCTCTGGATCCGGTCGATCACCACGGATACCGCGATGGTCGACCGGACCCGGATCTCCTGCCAACTCTCTCCCCGGGCTGTGACCAGGGTGTCGTCTGCGTAACACAGCAACCCTGTGTCCGGGAAGAGAGGCCCCCGCAGCACCCAGTTGTAGCCCACGTTCCACAGGATCGGTCCGAGGACCGACCCCTGTGGAACGCCGCACTGGACATCGTGCCTATTAAGGGCACCATCCCCACCTTCCCATACCACTGTGCGGTCCCCTAGATAGGAACGCAACAGCCTCACCAGGTACGGAGGCACTCCATGATAGCGGAGCGCCTCCATGATGACCCAAAATGGGAGGCTGTTGAAGGCGTTCCTTATATCTAGGGAGACCGCCAGCACAGCATGACCCACCGAGACCGCCTCCGTTGTGAGGTCCTTTAATGCCCCCAGGGCGTCCATAGTGGAACGGCCCGCCCTGAAGCCGAACTGGACCTCGGACAGAGGCGGTCCAACCCTTTCCAGGTGATGGACGAGGCGGAGAGCAAGAACACGTTCAAACAATTTACCCGCCTCGTCCAACAGTACAATGGGCCGATACGCCGAGGGCGAATTTGCCGGCCTTCCTGCCTTCGGGATTAGGCACAGGCGTCCCTCCTTCCACAACTGCGGGAATTGACCCGTGCTTATGCACGAGTCGTAAAGCTCCCGCAGCTGTACCCCCAAGTGTTCCGAGGCGATGTGCAGAACTCGCCTCGGAACGCCGTCCGGGCCTGGGGCCCTTCGACCACCTTTAATGCGGTGGAGTACCGCCTTCATTTCCCCGTCGGTGACGAGGGGCGGCGACTCCACCGCCAATTCCTCCGTCGGGGGGCACATCAGGAACGGGGCGTAAGTCCCCGCTCCGGTGGCCGACCCGACGGCCGGGGGGCTGGGAAATAGCTCCCCCACAACCCGCCTCAGGAGTTCCGGCGGAAGGGACTCGGTCGCGGGGAGGCCCATGGCTTGGAGCTTTCTCCTTGCCGCTTTGTAGGGCCGCCCCCACGGATACCGGTCCAGTTCCGCCAGTAACTCGTCCCTTGCGAGGGCCTTCGCTCGACAGATAGCAAGCTGCAGGGCCTTCTTCGCTTCGCGATAGAGGCCCCGCAGCTGCTCTTCGAGCTCTAGGTCGAGGCCGTTACGCCGCCTGCACCTAACATAGGCCCTTCGGGCCCTGTTGGCGGACACCCGGAGTTCAGCTATCTCCGGGGTCCACCAATATACCGCTCTTTTGCGGCGCCACGGACGCGCTTTAGGCATTGATGCGGCGCAGACCCTAGTTAGGGCCTGCCGCATGCGGAGCGCCAGTGCGTCCGGGCTCAACTCCTCGGGGGCGGCGTCCGCGGTCCACCGCTCAACTATCGCCGCCTCCCGCGCCATCTCCCGATCCAACTTTGCCAGGGCCCAGCGCGGAAAGCGGCTCTGAGCCCTGGGAGGGGCGGCGTCCTGTTGGAGGGGGGGAGACACTTCGAACCTTATATATTGGTGGTCCGACAGTGTCTCCACATCCTCCTCCACCTTCCACCCATGCACCCTGCGCGCGATCGCGGGGGTGGCGAACGTTAAGTCCACCACGGACCCCCCGCGCGACCGCACACAGGTGTGCACCGCCCCCCTGTTCAGAAGGGACAGCCCAGACTGGATCGACCAGACCTGGACTGCCCTTCCTCTCGGGTCCGTGGCCGGGTTGCCCCAGGCCACAGACTTGGCGTTAAAGTCGCCGAGGACAATTGTTGCCCCCGGCGACTGCCTAGCCACCGCTGCCCTGATGGAGTCGAGCCAGACCTCGAACTCCACCAGGGGGCGATTTGGGGAGAAGTATACCCCGATAAGGGTGTACCCCCCAAGCCCTACAACCACATACCCAGAACCCCTCTCTTTGACCGAGAGGGGTGGGCCGTCTCCGTCCAAAGTTGTTACGGCCACCGAGCCGTCCAAATCCCCCGCCCAATGGGGGTGCGGGGGGACGTAATAGGGCTCGGCGGCCACCCCCACTGAAATTTCCCACTCCGCCATGGACTGCAGGAATACGTCCTGCGCCCCGGCGGAGTGGTTCAGGTTCCCCTGGAGGACTTTGAGGTGCGCTGTACCTATCATTGCGACACCTCAAAGTCCATTTGCGCCTCGGCTTGGCGCCCTTCCCTGTTGACAACGGGGGCGGTCCGAGCCCCTGTTACGTCCCTGCCCTTGACGGAGGGCGGAGCGCAACTCCTTCCCCCCATCACATGGCCCGAAGGCCGCCCCGCCTCGGCGCAGACTGCGCAGCGAATTTTCTTCGCCGCGCAATCCGCACCGCGGTGCCCCTCATCGCCGCACCGGTAGCAAAGTTTGCTCCGGTCGGCTTTGGAGGGACACCTTGGCCATGTGTGGCCCAGCCCCATGCACTTATGGCAGCGCATGGGGCGCTGCTCCAGTGCTTGGATCCTGGCCGAGCTCCACCCGACCAGGATCCTTCCCGCCGCTATCACGGCCTTCGCCGCGACCACTGGGCACATGACGATGCATGTGCCCATTCCCCCCGGGCCCGTCCCAATGGCCGTCACCTTCACCTGCTCCGCAGAGCAGGCTCCGGTCTTGGCGATGGCGGCGGCCACCATCTCCTTGGTGGCGGAGTCGTCTAACCCCACCACCTTTATGTCCGCCGTTTTGGTGGGACAGGAGACGCTGGCCACCCCATCGAGGGCGGTGCGTAACCTGCCGGCCAAAACGTTGGCCTTCTCAGGACCCTGGGATTTAGGTATCTCCAGGATCCTGGACCCCATCGCGGTGCGCCGGATGGTCACCATACCGGGCCCCAACCCAACCTCTGACAGGTCGACCGCCTCTCGGGCCCGGGTCAGGACCTCACTGTAGGTGATCCCCCTAGTCGCAGCCTCCGGCTGCAACGTAAGGATCACCGCAGCGCTGTCCGGGGCCTTCAACGTAGGCTTCGCCTTGCCCGTCTTAGCCGGCGCGGCGGCCGGTTTAGCCGATGCCCGGGGAGCGGGTGTCGGCGCCTTCTTGGCGGCGGCAGGAGGGGAGGATGTCTTCCCCTTCCCTTTGCCCTTGACCACCGTGGCCCAAGTGTCTGGTGCCCGCGAGGGCCCAGCGACCGGCTCCACTGGCGGCGCGCTCACCGCAGGAGCTGCGGCAGGCGGCGGGGGCACGGGGGTGGGAGACGTGGTCTTCCCTTTGCCCTTTCCCATTCCTTTCCCCGTCTTTTTCCCCTTTCCCTTGCCCTCAGCGGACTGAGAGGGTTGAGAGGGCTCAGAGGGCGCCGGTTGGGATGCCCGGGGGGCTGCCACCGGCTGCTCCTGCGCAGCCCTCTTTTTATCCGCCGCTAGAGGCGGACGAATCACCCTCTCTGGGAGGAGACGATGGTCTATGCCGTCTATGCGGGCATCGACCCGGGCGTTCACCATCGCACCGACAGTGGTTGCGATGTACGCCTTCAGGTCGTCCATCATCTCCTCCAGAGAAGCGGATGGCGGGGGCGGAGCAACGCGCGCAGACAACTCCTTGCGCAGTTGCTCATATTCCCGCCGGAACGCTTTGCGTTCCTCCCTGGCAAGGTCCAGCTCCCGCCGTAGCCGTGCGTTGTCGGCCCACGTGCGCTTTACCTCCTCCGACTCGTTTCTCGCCGTAAGGGCGTCAACTATATCGGACAAGGCGTCTACGGCGTCTTTTAAAGCACGAACATGCGTGCCCTTCAGACTCCCCGACTTTTGCGCCACTTCCTTAATAGCCGCCATATTCTGGCCGGCCATCTTCCTCAATTCTTGTGCG
The DNA here is from genome assembly GCA_958496195.1 of Timandra comae. Classification (NCBI taxonomy): domain Eukaryota; kingdom Metazoa; phylum Arthropoda; class Insecta; order Lepidoptera; family Geometridae; genus Timandra; species Timandra comae. Next base: position 8,062,642 of record OY292379.1, on the reverse strand, counting down.
TCTTGACGCGTATCCCTCACTTCCAGCGAGCAGTAGTTAACTCCCGCTGGGACCACCTTCAAATTACCGCCTTCGCCATCTTTTGGCGGGCGCGGCTTTAAAAACGAGAGCCGGAGTCCCTTTTGGGTCCGACCACTGTCCGCTGAACTATCGCGCGAGCGCGAACCCATTCTTGGAGTCTCCGCTCCACTGCCCGTCGAAGACAGACCCCTCCGTTTGACGGAGGCCTCGGTCTCCGTCTCGGACCCACTATCAATCGACAGCGGGCGTTTGGGGCGTTCCTGCCCCCCCTTACCCAAATTCATGGGAGTGGGGATGATGCCCACACCCTTCCCCCCCAGCACGACCGAGCACGGTGTCACACCCTTAGGGTTTGACGCCGAACTCGTCGCCTTCCCCTCCGGCACAAGTCCGGATTCACCCGATTCGGGTCCCCCCCCCCGGCGCGGCCTAAGCCGGCCCCCTATACCCCCCCCAGAGGGATCAGAGTCGACCTCCATCACCCTCTATAGAACAGATAGCCTCCGTCAATACCCCGACCCACCGGTCTTGAATGTTTCGTTGTCTATTATGGTACTAACCAACAACCAAACATTCAAAACCTAGAATCGGGATATTTCAAAAACTATCCGTCCTATCCCCGATCCGAAAGCACTAACGAATAGAGCTCCCGAAAACCAACAAAAAACGTTCTAACCACTTTCCTCGTATCTCGCATCTAACACCTTACATCAACAACACCTTACATCAACAAACACCTTACATCAACAAACACCTTACATCAACAAACACCTTACATCAACAAAACACCTTACATCAACAAAACACCTTACATCAACAAAAACACCTTACATCAACATAGCGCCCCAACCTTTTTTTTTTTTTTTTTTTTTTTAACGTTGGGAAAATGCGTTGAATCGCATACCACCGGAGCCGAGAACGGGAGGTGACTCCGGATGGTTATGTGGGGCTCTCCCCGCCTGAAGGGCGAGGCCTACCCACTAAAAACCCAACGAATTCCGTCCGCGTCTTGGATGGAGCGCCGCAGGATCCCTAGGGATTTCGACTGCAGGCGCCCCGACGCAGGACCCACACCGTGGCGCGGGCCCCAGACCGTACCGCTGGCGGACGAGGATCCCCCCAGACCCCCGCCCACGGTATTGGGGCATAGCCCCCAACCAAGGCCCCCCTCGCAAGAGGGAGGGCCGCGCGTGGCGCACGCGCATTCGGGCGATCCCCGAGGAGGGTGCCGTTCGCCGCCATGTCCTAACTTCCCCGTCCATCCCTGTGTTCCCCGTCTTTCGGGCCGTTCCCTGCGTCGCCCGCTGCCCGGCCCAAGGCTGCGGGGAGCGAGTACTAGGCCGTACTAAACCGGGTACTGGGAGGAACAGACAGGTACTGGGCGGAACGACGGGTACTGGTGGCCCCACTCCCGTGCAATGGGGATCGTCGGCCGCAGCCGCAACCCATGGGCTTACGCCCCGTCCTTACGGACCAACGCCCGCCCGTCACTGCCGTCATCCCGAATACGTCGGGGACGCCAGCCGGGCCCGCCCCGCCTAGCAGTTGCCCGGATTCTCCGGGACCCCTAGCCGAGGCCTCTCCTCCGCTGACTTTTAGCCGTCGGCGAGCTAGTCTCAGTGACATAGCCCGCCGCCGTTGCCCAGGACGCACCACGAGGAGGTAGTCAGCATAGCGCCCCATAGCGCCCCAACCTAACCTAACCTTTTTTTTTTTTTTTTTTTTTTTTTTTTTTTTTTTAACGTTGGGAAAATGCGTTGAATCGCATACCACCGGAGCCGAGAACGGGAGGTGACTCCGGATGGTTATGTGGGGCTCTCCCCGCCTGAAGGGCGAGGCCTACCCACTAAAAACCCAACGAATTCCGTCCGCGTCTTGGATGGAGCGCCGCAGGATCCCTAGGGATTTCGACTGCAGGCGCCCCGACGCAGGACCCACACCGTGGCGCGGGCCCCAGACCGTACCGCTGGCGGACGAGGATCCCCCCAGACCCCCGCCCACGGTATTGGGGCATAGCCCCCAACCAAGGCCCCCCTCGCAAGAGGGAGGGCCGCGCGTGGCGCACGCGCAATCGGGCGATCCCCGAGGAGGGTGCCGTTCGCCGCCGTGTCCTAACTTCCCCGTCCATCCCTGTGTTCCCCGTCTTTCGGGCCGTTCCCTGCGTCGCCCGCTGCCCGGGAGGAAGGCTGCGGGGAGCGAGTACTAGGCCGTACTAAACCGGGTACTGGGAGGAACAAACGGGTACTGGGCGGAACGACGGGTACTGGTGGCCCCACTCCCGTGCAATGGGGATCGTCGGCCGCAGCCGCAACCCATGGGCTCTCGCCCCGTCCTTACGGACCAACGCCCGCCCGTCACTGCCGTCATCCCGAATACGTCGGGGACGCCAGCCGGGCCCGCCCCGCCTAGCAGTTGCCCGGATTCTCCGGGACCCCTAGCCGAGGCCTCTCCTCCGCTGACTTTTAGCCGTCGGCGAGCTAGTCTCAGTGACATAGCCCGCCGCCGTTGCCCAGGACGCACCACGAGGAGGTAGTCAGCATAGCGCCCCAACCTAACCTAACCTAACCTAACCTAACCTTTTTTTTTTTTTTTTTTTAACGTTGGGAAAATGCGTTGAATCGCATACCACCGGAGCCGAGAACGGGAGGTGACTCCGGATGGTTATGTGGGGCTCTCCCCGCCTGAAGGGCGAGGCCTACCCACTAAAAACCCAACGAATTCCGTCCGCGTCTTGGATGGAGCGCCGCAGGATCCCTAGGGACTTCAACTGCAGGCGCCCCGACGCAGGACCCACACCGTGGCGCGGGCCCCAGACCATACCGCTAGCGGACGAGGATCCCCCCAGACCCCCGCCCACGGTATTGGGGCATAGCCCCCAACCAAGGCCCCCCTCGCAAGAGGGAGGGCCGCGCGTGGCGCACGCGCAATCGGGCGATCCCCGAGGAGGGTGCCGTTCGCCGCCATGTCCTAACTTCCCCGTCCATCCCTGTGTTCCCCGTCTTTCGGGCCGTTCCCTGCGTCGCCCGCTGCCCGGGAGGAAGGCTGCGGGGAGCGAGTACTAGGCCGTACTAAACCGGGTACTGGGAGGAACAGACAGGTACTGGGCGGAACGACGGGTACTGGTGGCCCCACTCCCGTGCAAGGGGATCGTCGGCCGCAGCCGCAACCCACGGGCTTTCGCCCCGTCCTTACGGACCAACGCCCGCCCGTCACTGCCGTCATCCCGAATACGTCGGGGACGCCAGCCGGGCCCGCCCCGCCTAGCAGTTGCCCGGATTCTCCGGGACCCCTAGCCGAGGCCTCTCCTCCGCTGACTTTTAGCCGTCGGCGAGCTAGTCTCAGTGACATAGCCCGCCGCCGTTGCCCAGGACGCACCACGAGGAGGTAGTCAGCATAGCGCCCCAACCTAACCTAACCTAACCTAACCTTTTTTTTTTTTTTTTTTTTTTTTTTAACGTTGGGAAAATGCGTTGAATCGCATACCACCGGAGCCGAGAACGGGAGGTGACTCCGGATGGTTATGTGGGGCTCTCCCCGCCTGAAGGGCGAGGCCTACCCACTAAAAACCCAACGAATTCCGTCCGCGTCTTGGATGGAGCGCCGCAGGATCCCTAGGGATTTCGACTGCAGGCGCCCCGACGCAGGACCCACACCGTGGCGCGGGCCCCAGACCGTACCGCTGGCGGACGAGGATCCCCCCAGACCCCCGCCCACGGTATTGGGGCATAGCCCCCAACCAAGGCCCCCCTCGCAAGAGGGAGGGCCGCGCGTGGCGCACGCGCAATCGGGCGATCCCCGAGGAGGGTGCCGTTCGCCGCCATGTCCTAACTTCCCCGTCTATCCCTGTGTTCCCCGTCTTTCGGGCCGTTCCCTGCATCGCCCGCTGCCCGGCCCAAGGCTGCGGGGAGCGAGTACTAGGCCGTACTAAACCGGGTACTGGGAGGAACAAACGGGTACTGGGCGGAACGACGGGTACTGGTGGCCCCACTCCCGTGCAATGGGGATCGTCGGCCGCAGCCGCAACCCATGGGCTTTCGCCCCGTCCTTACGGACCAACGCCCGCCCGTCACTGCCGTCATCCCGAATACGTCGGGGACGCCAGCCGGGCCCGCCCCGCCTAGCAGTTGCCCGGATTCTCCGGGACCCCTAGCCGAGGCCTCTCCTCCGCTGACTTTTAGCCGTCGGCGAGCTAGTCTCAGTGACATAGCCCGCCGCCGTTGCCCAGGACGCACCACGAGGAGGTAGTCAGCATAGCGCCCCAGTCAGCATAGCGCCCCAACCTAACCTAACCTAACCTAACCTTTTTTTTTTTTTTTTTTTTTTTTTTTTTTTTTACGTTGGGAAAATGCGTTGAATCGCATACCACCGGAGCCGAGAACGGGAGGTGACTCCGGATGGTTATGTGGGGCTCTCCCCGCCTGAAGGGCGAGGCCTACCCACTAAAAACCCAACGAGTTCCGTCCGCGTCTTGGATGGAGCGCCGCAGGATCCCTAGGGACTTCAACTGCAGGCGCCCCGACGCAGGACCCACACCGTGGCGCGGGCCCCAGACCGTACCGCTGGCGGACGAGGATCCCCCCAGACCCCCGCCCACGGTATTGGGGCATAGCCCCCAACCAAGGCCCCCCTCGTAAGAGGGAGGGCCGCGCGTGGCGCACGCGCAATCGGGCGATCCCCGAGGAGGGTGCCGTTCGCCGCCATGTCCTAACTTCCCCGTCTATCCCTGTGTTCCCCGTCTTTCGGGCCGTTCCCTGCGTCGCCCGCTGCCCGGCCCAAGGCTGCGGGGAGCGAGTACTAGGCCGTACTAATCCGGGTACTGGGAGGAACAGACAGGTACTGGGCGGAACGACGGGTACTGGTGGCCCCACTCCCGTGCAATGGGGATCGTCGGCCGCAGCCGCAACCCATGGGCTTTCGCCCCGTCCTTACGGACCAACGCCCGCCCGTCACTGCCGTCATCCCGAATACGTCGGGGACGCCAGCCGGGCCCGCCCCGCCTAGCAGTTGCCCGGATTCTCCGGGACCCCTAGCCGAGGCCTCTCCTCCGCTGACTTTTAGCCGTCGGCGAGCTAGTCTCAGTGACATAGCCCGCCGCCGTTGCCCAGGACGCACCACGAGGAGGTAGTCAGCATAGCGCCCCAACCTAACCTAACCTTTTTTTTTTTTTTTTTTTTTTACGTTGGGAAAATGCGTTGAATCGCATACCACCGGAGCCGAGAACGGGAGGTGACTCCGGATGGTTATGTGGGGCTCTCCCCGCCTGAAGGGCGAGGCCTACCCACTAAAAACCCAACGAATTCCGTCCGCGTCTTGGATGGAGCGCCGCAGGATCCCTAGGGACTTCAACTGCAGAACCTAACCTAACCTAACCTAACCTTTTTTTTTTTTTTTTTTTTTTTTTTTTTTTTAACGGTGTGAAAATGCGTTAAATCGCATACCACCGGGAGCCGAGAATGGGAGGTAGCTCCCGGTGGTTATGTGGGGCTCTCCCCGCCAGAAGGGCGGGGCCTACCCACTAAAAACACACCGACTTCCGTTCCGCGTCTTAAAAAGGGGGTGCCGTAGGATCCCTAGGGATTCCACCACAGGCACCCCGACGCCGGGCCCGCTCTATTTTGCGCGGGCCCCCTCCCTGGATGGGGCATCCCCGGAAGTGAGGACGCCCCCCAGACCGTACCGCTTGCGAGCGAGGGCCCTCCCAGACCCCCGCCCACGGTACCGGGGCTTAGGAGAGTTAGTTTCCTCCCCCAGCCCCCATCCCAGGCCCCCCTCGCAAAATGGGGGGGCCGCGCGCGCCTGAACGTGGCGCGCGCAGTCGGGTAGCCCCTTTGGGGTCCCGACTATTTACCCGACAGGGCATTGGGCCACCCTGTCTGGTGGCGCGGGGGGGAAGTCGTGTTGGTAGCGCCTTCTGCGCCCCCCCGGCCTCCTCATCCGGCGCGGGTCCGCGGCGTTGGCCTCGCGGACCCTCTCATTGGCCTCCTTCTGCGACATGACATTTTCGCAGAAGGAGGCCACAGCGTCCCACTTCCTCTCGCTGTCCAGCATTGCCGCTATTACGGCGGACAGCGAGAGGTCCCCACCCACTTCCGCCACCAGGGCCCGCCTTTCCGGGCCCCAGGCAGCACACTCCACCAAGGTGTGGCGCGCCGAGTCAGATGGCGCGCCACACTCGTGGCAGGCCGGGGTTTCTTCCCGGCCCGCAACTCGATGCAGGTACCCTCCAAAGCACCCGTGCCCGGAGAGTACCTGCGTCAGCCTGAAGCTGAGCTCCCCGTGCCGCCGATGTACCCACGGGGAGAGGTGGGGACGTATGGCCGCCACAGTCTCCCGACCGGCGACCGGCGACCGGAGAGCTTCCTCCCACCGCTCCAAAAGGGAGTCTTGAGCTGACTCCCTGAAGCGGCGCATTTCCCCTGTCGTAGGACGGTGCCCGCGGGCTCGGGCGTCCCCCCTGAAGCGGTGGACCGCCGCGAGCACCTCCGCCTGCAGCTCCCATGGGGGATCCGCCGCCAGGACGGTGGCCGCAGTCCAGGACACCGTCCTGTAGGCCCTGATGGCCCGCACCGCGATGACCCTCTGCGGCCCATGCAGAAGGGTCTTGTTGCGGGCGTCCAGGGCATCCACCCAGATCGGGGCGCCGTACATTGCCATACTCCGGATTACTCCGGAGTACAGTCGACGGCACCTCGACCCGGGCCCCCGCAGGTTCGGCAGCAGACGTGCCAGCGCGGCGGCCGCCGTGACCAGTTTCGGGGCCAACTGTGCGAAGTGGGCCCCGAACTTCCAACGTCCATCCAGAACTAGGCCCAGATACTTCATCTGGGCCTTCAGTTCCACCGTTTCCCCCATCAGGGCTATGGTTGCCCCTCTAGGCGGCCCCCTCCAGGGGGCGTGGAAGAGGAGGGCCTCCGTCTTGTCGACAGAGACCCTCAGACCCAGGCTCTGAATCCGGTCGATCACCACGGATACCGCGATGGTCGACCGGAACCGGGTCTCCTCCCAACACTCTCCCCGGGCTGTGACCAGGGTGTCGTCCGCGTAGCACAACACCCCTGTGCCCGGGAAGAGTGGCCCCCGCAGCACCCAGTTGTATCCTACGTTCCACAGGATCGGTCCGAGGACCGACCCTTGTGGAACGCCGCACTGCACCCTGTGCCTATGTAGGCCACCGTCCGGTCCTTCCCAGACCACTGTGCGGTCCCCTAGGTACGCGCGCAACAGCCTCACCAGGTACGGAGGCACTCCGTGATAGCGGAGCGCCTCCATGATGACCCAGAACGGGAGGCTGTTGAACGCGTTTTTTATGTCCAGGGAGACCGCCAACACAGAGTCCCCCTCCGAGACCGCCTCCGTCGTGAGGTCCTTTAATGCCCCCAGGGCGTCCATTGTTGAACGGCCCGCCCTGAAGCCGAACTGAACCTCGGACAGAGGCGGCCCAATGCGTTCCAGGTGGTGGACGAGGCGGAGAGCGAGAACGCGCTCAAACAATTTACCCGCCTCGTCCAACAGCACAATGGGCCGATACGCCGAGGGCGAATCGGCCGGCCTTCCCGCTTTCGGGATTAGGCATAAGCGCCCCTCCTTCCACAGCTGCGGGAAACGGCCCGTGCTTATGCACGAGTCGTATAGCTCCCGCAGCTGTATCCCCAAGTGTTCCGAGGCGATGTGCAGAACTCGCCTCGGAACGCCGTCCGGGCCAGGGGCCCTTCGACCACCTCTTATGCGGTAGAGCACCGCCTTCATTTCCCCGTCGGTGACGAGGGGCGGCGACTCCACCGCCACTTCCTCCGTCGGGGGGCACATTAGGAACGGGGCATAAGTCCCCGCTCCGGTGGCCGACCCGACGGTCGGGGGGCTGGGAAAAAGCTCCCCCACAACCCTCCTTAGGAGCTCCGGCGGAAGGGACTCGGTGGCGGGGAGGCCCATGGCTTGGAGCTTTCTCCTTGCCGCTTTGTAGGGCCGCCCCCACGGATACCGATCCAGTTCCGCCAGCAACTCATCCCGTGCCAGGGCCTTTGCCCGGCAGATAGCGAGCTGCAGGGCCTTCTTCGCATCGCGATAGAGGCCCCGCAGCTGCTCCTCCAAGTCCGGGTCGAGGCCGTTACGGCGCCGGCAGCGGACGTAAGCCCTGCGGGCCCTATTGGCGGACACCCGGAGTTCGGCTATCTCCGGGGTCCACCAATAGACCGCCCTTTTTCTCCGCCACGGACGCGCTTTAGGCATGGCGGCAGCGCAGACCCTAGTTAGGGCCTGCCGCATGCGGAGCGCCAGCGCATCCGGGCAGAGTTCCTCCGGGGCGGCGTCCGCGGCCCACCGCTCGACTATAGCCGCCTCCCGCGCCATCTCCCGGTCCAGCTTTGCCAGGGCCCAGCGCGGGAAGCGACTCGGGCCCCTGGGAGGGGCGGCGTCCTGTTGGAGGGGGGGAGACACTTCGAACCTTATGTATTGATGGTCCGATAGTGTCTCCACGTCCTCCTCCACCTTCCACCCATGCACCCTGCGCGCGATCGCGGGGGTGGCGAACGTTAGGTCCACCACGGACCCCCCACGCGACCGCACACAGGTGTGCACAGCCCCCCTGTTCAGAAGGGACAGCCCAGACTGGATAGACCAGACCTGGACTGCCCTCCCTCTCGGGTCCGTGGCCGGGTTGCCCCAGGCCACAGACTTGGCGTTAAAGTCGCCGAGGACAATTAATGCCCCCGACGACTGCCTTAACGAGGCCGCCCTGATGGAGTCGAGCCAGACCTCGAACTCCACCAGGGGGCGATTGGGGGAGAAGTACACCCCGATTAGGGTGTACTCCCCGAGCCCCACCACCACATAGCCCGAACCCCTCTCTTTGACCGAGAGGGGCGGGCCGTCCCCGTCCAACGTCGTTACGGCCACCGAGCCATCCAAATCCCCCGCCCAATGAGAGTGCGGGGGGACGTAATAGGGCTCGGCGGCCACCCCCACTGAAATTTCCCACTCCGCCATGGACTGCAGGAATACGTCCTGCGCCCCGGCGGAGTGGTTCAGGTTCCCCTGGAGGACTTTGAGGTGCGCTGTACCTATCATTGCGACACCTCAAAGTCCATTTGCGCCTCGGCTTGGCGCCCTTCCCTGTTGGCGGCGGGGGCGGCCCGAGCCCCTGTTCCGTCCCTTCCCTTGATGGAGGGAGGAGCGCAGCTCCTTCCGCCCATCACGTGGCCCGAAGGCCGCCCCGCCTCGGCGCAGATTGCGCAGCGAAGTTTCTTCGCCGCGCAATCCGCACCGCGGTGCCCCTCATCGCCGCACCGGTAGCAAAGTTTGCTCCGGTCGGCTTTGGAGGGGCACCTTGGCCATGTGTGGCCCAGCCCCATGCACTTATGGCAGCGCATGGGGCGCTGCTCCAGTGCTTGGATCCTGGCCGAGCTCCACCCGACCAGGATCCTTCCCGCTGCTATCACGGCCTTTGCCGCTACCACTGGGCACACAACAATGCATGTGCCCATTCCACCCGGGCCCGTCCCGATGGCCGTCACCTTCACCTGCTCCGCAGAGCAGGCTCCGGTCTTGGCGACGGCGGCCGCCACCATTTCCTTGGTGGCGGAGTCGTCCAGCCCCACCACGCGGATGTCCGCCGTTTTGGTGGGGCAGGAGACTTTAGCCACCCCGTCGAGGGCGGTGCGCAGCCTTCCGGCCAGCACGTCCGCCTTCTCAGGACCCTGGGATTTGGGAATCTCCAGGATCCTGGACCCCATCGCAGTGCGCCGGATGGTAACCATACCGGGCCCCAACCCGACCTCCGCCAAGTCCACTGCCTCCCTGGCCCGCGTCAGCACCTCGCTGTAGGTGATCCCCCTCTCTGCAGCCTCTGGCTGCAACGTGAGGACCACCGCGGCGCTGTCGGGAGCCTTCAAGGCGGGCTTGGGTTTGGCCTTACCCGTCTGAGCCGGCGCGGCGGCCGGTTTAGCCGATGCCCGGGGAGCGGGTGTCGGCGCCTTCTTGGCGGCGGCGGGAGGGGACGATGTCTTCCCCTTCCCCTTGCCCTTGACCACCGTGGCCCAGGTATCCGGTGCCCGCGAGGGCCCGGCGACCGGCTCCACCGGCGGTGCACTCACCGCAGGAGCTGCGACAGGCGGCGGGGGTACGGGAGTGGACGTGGTCTTCCCCTTGCCCTTTCCCTTCCCCGTCCCTTTCCCCTTGCCTTTACCCTCGGCGGGTTGAGAAGGCTCAGAGGGCGCCGGTTGGGGTGCCCGAGGGGCTGCCACCGGCGGCACCTGTGCAGCCCTCTTTTTGTCCGCCGCTAAGGGCGGGCGTATCACCCTCTCCGGGAGAAGACGGTGGCCAATTCCGTCGATGCGGGCATCGACTCGGGCGTTCACCATCGCCCCGACGGTGGTGGCGATGTACGCCTTCAAATCGGCCACCATCTCCTCCAGGTAGGCAGAGGACGGCGGGAGCGATTCTACGCGCGCCGACGACCTGTCCTTGCGCATCGCCTCGAACTCCCGCCGTAACGCTTTGCGTTCTTCTCTCGCCAACTCCAACTCCCGACGTAGTCGGGCATTGTCCGCCCATGTCCGCTTCATCTCTTCCGACTCGCTACGAGACGCGAGTGCCTCCACAATGTCGCCCAAAGCATCGACGGCGTCTTTCAGGGCCCTCACATGAGTGCCCTTCAAATTGCCGGATTTTTGAGCGACATCCCTGATAGCAGACATGCTGCGGTCGGCCATTTTACGCAGCTCCTGTGCGTCGGAGCGCGTGTCCCTAACTTCCAGCGAGCAGTAGTTACGGCCCGCTGGAACAACCTTTACTTCGCCGCCGCCGTCCTTCGGCGTATGCGGCTTTAAAAACGACAGTCGGAGACCCTTTTGGGTACGACCGCTGTCCGCTGAACTGTCGCGCGAGCGCGAACTCATCGTCGGAGTTTCAACTCCGCTGCCTGCCAACGACAGACCCCTCCGTTTGACGGAGGATTCGGTCTCCGTCTCCGACCCACTACCGAGCGACAGCGGGCGTTTGGGGCGTTCTTGCCCCCCCTTACCCAAACAGATGGGAGTGGGGATGACACCCACACCCTTCCCCCCTAATACGACCGAGCAAGGCGTCAAACCCTTAGGATTTGACGCCGAACTCGTCGCCTTCCCCTCCGGAACAAAACCGGGCTCGCCCGATTCGGGCCCCCCCCCCCGGCGCGGCCTAAGCCGGCCCCCCATACCCCCCCCTGAAGGCTCAGAGCCAGGCTCCATCACCCTCTATAAGACAGATAGCCTCTGTCAATACCCCGACCCACCGGTCTTGAATGTTTCGCTGTCTATTATAATACTAACCAACAACAAAACATTCAAAACCTAGAATCGGGATATCTCAAAAACTATCTGTCCTATCCCCGATCTAAAAGCAGTTTCGTAAAGAGCTCGTGAAAGCACACCAAAAAGGTTCCGAGCACTTTTGTCGTATCTCGCATCCAACACCTTACTAGAACGACACACCTTACTAGAACGACACACCTTACTAGAACGACACACCTTACTAGAACGACACACCTTACTAGAACGACACACCTTACTAGAACGACCAACCTTTTTTTTTTTTTTTTTTTTTTTTAACGTTGGGAAAATGCGTTGAATCGCATACCACCGGAGCCGAGAACGGGAGGTGACTCCGGATGGTTATGTGGGGCTCTCCCCGCCTGAAGGGCGAGGCCTACCCACTAAAAACCCAACGAATTCCGTCCGCGTCTTGGATGGAGCGCCGCAGGATCCCTAGGGATTTCGACTGCAGGCGCCCCGACGCAGGACCCACACCGTGGCGCGGGCCCCAGACCGTACCGCTGGCGGACGAGGATCCCCCCAGACCCCCGCCCACGGTATTGGGGCATAGCCCCCAACCAAGGCCCCCCTCGCAAGAGGGAGGGCCGCGCGTGGCGCACGCGCAATCGGGCGATCCCCGAGGAGGGTGCCGTTCGCCGCCGTGTCCTAACTTCCCCGTCTATCCCTGTGTTCCCCGTCTTTCGGGCCGTTCCCTGCGTCGCCCGCTGCCCGGGAGGAAGGCTGCGGGGAGCGAGTACTAGGCCGTACTAAACCGGGTACTGGGAGGAACAGACAGGTACTGGGCGGAACGACGGGTACTGGTGGCCCCACTCCCGTGCAATGGGGATCGTCGGCCGCAGCCGCAACCCATGGGCTCTCGCCCCGTCCTTACGGACCAACGCCCGCCCGTCACTGCCGTCATCCCGAATACGTCGGGGACGCCAGCCGGGCCCGCCCCGCCTAGCAGTTGCCCGGATTCTCCGGGACCCCTAGCCGAGGCCTCTCCTCCGCTGACTTTTAGCCGTCGGCGAGCTAGTCTCAGTGACATAGCCCGCCGCCGTTGCCCAGGACGCACCACGAGGAGGTAGTCAGCATAGCGCCCCAGTCAGCATAGCGCCCCAGTCAGCATAGCGCCCCAGTCAGCATAGCGCCCCAGTCAGCATAGCGCCCCCAGTCAGCATAGCGCCCCGAGTCAGCATAGCGCCCCAGTCAGCATAGCGCCCCTAGAACGACCAACCTAACCTAACCTTTTTTTTTTTTTTTTTTTTTTTAACGTTGGGAAAATGCGTTGAATCGCATACCACCGGAGCCGAGAACGGGAGGTGACTCCGGATGGTTATGTGGGGCTCTCCCCGCCTGAAGGGCGAGGCCTACCCACTAAAAACCCAACGAATTCCGTCCGCGTCTTGGATGGAGCGCCGCAGGATCCCTAGGGACTTCAACTGCAGGCGCCCCGACGCAGGACCCACACCGTGGCGCGGGCCCCAGACCATACCGCTAGCGGACGAGGATCCCCCCAGACCCCCGCCCACGGTATTGGGGCATAGCCCCCAACCAAGGCCCCCCTCGCAAGAGGGAGGGCCGCGCGTGGCGCACGCGCATTCGGGCGATCCCCGAGGAGGGTGCCGTTCGCCGCCGTGTCCTAACTTCCCCGTCCATCCCTGTCTTCCCCGTCTTTCGGGCCGTTCCCTGCGTCGCCCGCTGCCCGGCCCAAGGCTGCGGGGAGCGAGTACTAGGCCGTACTAAACCGGGTACTAGGAGGAACAGACAGGTACTGGGCGGAACGACGGGTACTGGTGGCCCCACTCCCGTGCAGTGAGGATCGTCGGCCGCAGCCGCAACCCATGGGCTCTCGCCCCGTCCTTACGGACCAACGCCCGCCCGTCACTGCCGTCATCCCGAATACGTCGGGGACGCCAGCCGGGCCCGCCCCGCCTAGCAGTTGCCCGGATTCTCCGGGACCCCTAGCCGAGGCCTCTCCTCCGCTGACTTTTAGCCGTCGGCGAGCTAGTCTCAGTGACATAGCCCGCCGCCGTTGCCCAGGACGCACCACGAGGAGGTAGTCAGCATAGCGCCCCAGTCAGCATAGCGCCCCAGTCAGCATAGCGCCCCAACCTAACCTAACCTAACCTAACCTTTTTTTTTTTTTTTTTTTTTTTTTTTTTTTTTTTTTTTTTTTTTTTTTTTTTTTTTTACGTTGGGAAAATGCGTTAAATCGCATACCACCGGAGCCGAGAACGGGAGGTGACTCCGGATGGTTATGTGGGGCTCTCCCCGCCTGAAGGGCGAGGCCTACCCACTAAAAACCCAACGAATTCCGTCCGCGTCTTGGATGGAGCGCCGCAGGATCCCTAGGGACTTCAACTGCAGGCGCCCCGACGCAGGACCCACACCGTGGCGCGGGCCCCAGACCATACCGCTAGCGGACGAGGATCCCCCCAGACCCCCGCCCACGGTATTGGGGCATAGCCCCCAACCAAGGCCCCCCTCGCAAGAGGGAGGGCCGCGCGTGGCGCACGCGCAATCGGGCGATCCCCGAGGAGGGTGCCGTTCGCCGCCGTGTCCTAACTTCCCCGTCTGTCCCTGTGTTCCCCGTCTTTCGGGCCGTTCCCTGCGTCGCCCGCTGCCCGGGAGGAAGGCTGCGGGGAGCGAGTACTAGGCCGTACTAATCCGGGTACTGGGAGGAACAGACAGGTACTGGGCGGAACGACGGGTACTGGTGGCCCCACTCCCGTGCAATGGGGATCGTCGGCCGCAGCCGCAACCCACGGGCTTTCGCCCCGTCCTTACGGACCAACGCCCGCCCGTCACTGCCGTCATCCCGAATACGTCGGGGACGCCAGCCGGGCCCGCCCCGCCTAGCAGTTGCCCGGATTCTCCGGGACCCCTAGCCGAGGCCTCTCCTCCGCTGACTTTTAGCCGTCGGCGAGCTAGTCTCAGTGACATAGCCCGCCGCCGTTGCCCAGGACGCACCACGAGGAGGTAGTCAGCATAGCGCCCCAACCTTTTTTTTTTTTTTTTTTTTTTTTTTTTTTTTTTTTTTTTTTTTTTTTAACGGTGTGAAAATGCGTTAAATCGCATACCACCGGGAGCCGAGAATGGGAGGTAGCTCCCGGTGGTTATGTGGGGCTCTCCCCGCCAGAAGGGCGGGGCCTACCCACTAAAAACACACCGACTTCCGTCCGCGTCTCGAAGGGGTGCCGTAGGATCTCTAGGAATTCGACTACGGGCACCCCGACGCCGGGCCCGCATTAAGACGCGGGCCCACTCCCTGAAAAGGGCATCCCCGGAAGTGAGGACGCCCCCCAGACCTTACCGCTGATGGGCGAGGGCCCTCCCAGACCCCCACCCACGGTACCGGGGCTTAGGGGAATTTGATCTCCCCCAGCCCCCCTCCCAGGCCCCCCTCGCAAAATGGGGGGGCCGCGCGCGCCAGAACATAGCGCGCGCAATCGGGCGATCCCCTTTGGGGTCCCCGATTATGTCCCGACGGGGCATAGGGCCGCCCTGTCTAAGGCACAGGGGGAGGTAGGGCGTAGCGCCTTCTCCGCCCCCCCGGCCTCCTCATCCGTCGCGGGTCCGCGGCGTTTGCCTCGCGGACCCTTTCATTTGCCTCCTTCTGCGAAATGACATTCTCGCAGAAGGAGGCTACAGCTTCCCACTTCCTCTCGCTGTCTAGCATTGCCGCGATTACGGCAGACAGCGAGAGGTCCCCTCCTATTTCCGCCACCAGGGCCCGCCTTTCGGGGCCCCAGGCGGCACACTCCAACAACGTGTGGCGCGCCGTGTCGGATGGCGCGCCACACTCGTGGCAGGCCGGGGTGTCTTCCCGGCCCGCAATCCGGTGCAGGTACTCCCCAAAGCACCCGTGCCCGGAGAGTACCTGCGCCAACCTATACGTCACCTCTCCATGACGCCGGTTCACCCATTGCGAGAGGTGGGGGCGAATGCCCTCCACAGTCTCACGGCCGGCGACCGGCGTCAGGAGTAACCCCTCCCAGCGTTCTATCAGGGACTCTTCAGCGGAGTCCCTGAATCGACGCAACTCCCCCACGCTGGGCCGGTGACC
Source organism: Timandra comae (assembly GCA_958496195.1). Lineage (NCBI taxonomy): Eukaryota > Metazoa > Arthropoda > Insecta > Lepidoptera > Geometridae > Timandra > Timandra comae. The sequence goes on along the minus strand of OY292379.1, from coordinate 8,047,267 downwards.
GCGGGCTCGGGCGTCCCCCCTGAAGCGGTGGACCGCCGCGAGCACCTCCGCCTGCAGCTCCCACGGGGGATCCGCCGCCAGGACGGTGGCCGCTGTCCAGGACACCGTCCTGTATGCCCTGATGGCCCGCACCGCGATGACCCTCTGCGGCCCATGCAGAAGGGTCTTGTTGCGGGCGTCCAGGGCATCCACCCAGATCGGGGCGCCGTACATTGCCATACTCCGGATTATTCCGGAGTACAATCGACGGCACCTCGACCCGGGCCCCCGCACATTTGGCAGTAGTCTTGCCAGGGCGGCGGCGGCTGCAATCAGCTTCGGGGCCAACTGCGCAAAGTGGGCCCCGAACCTCCATCTCCCGTCCAAGACGAGGCCCAGATATTTCATCTGGGCCCCAACCTCCACCCTTTCCCCGAATAGGGTAATAGCGGCCCCCCTAGGCGGCCCCCTCCACGGGGCGTGGAAGACGAGGGCCTCTGTCTTGTCGACAGAGACCCTCAGACCCAGACTCTGGATCCGGTCGATCACCACGGATACCGCGATGGTCGACCGGAGCTGGATCTCGCCCCAATCCTTCCCCCGGGCAGTGACGAGGGTGTCGTCCGCGTAGCAGAGGACACCAATGCCCGGGAGGAGTGGGCCGCGCAGGACCCAGTTATAACCCACATTCCAGAGGATCGGTCCGAGGACCGACCCCTGTGGGACTCCGCACCTCACCTCATGGCTGTGAAGGATGCCATCTCCCCCCTCCCAAGACACGGTGCGGTCTCCCAGATACGACCGCAACAGCCTCCCAAGGTAAGGAGGCACTCCATGATATCGGAGCGCCTCCAAAATTACCCAAAATGGGAGGCTGTTAAATGCGTTTTTGATATCTAGAATGCGTTTTTGATATCTAGAGATATAGCGCCCCAACCTTTTTTTTTTTTTTTTTTTTTTTTTTTTTTTTTTTTTTTTTAACGTTGGGAAAATGCGTTGAATCGCATACCACCGGAGCCGAGAACGGGAGGTGACTCCGGATGGTTATGTGGGGCTCTCCCCGCCTGAAGGGCGAGGCCTACCCACTAAAAACCCAACGAATTCCGTCCGCGTCTTGGATGGAGCGCCGCAGGATCCCTAGGGATTTCGACTGCAGGCGCCCCGACGCAGGACCCACACCGTGGCGCGGGCCCCAGACCGTACCGCTGGCGGACGAGGATCCCCCCAGACCCCCGCCCACGGTATTGGGGCATAGCCCCCAACCAAGGCCCCCCTCGCAAGAGGGAGGGCCGCGCGTGGCGCACGCGCATTCGGGCGATCCCCGAGGAGGGTGCCGTTCGCCGCCATGTCCTAACTTCCCCGTCTATCCCTGTGTTCCCCGTCTTTCGGGCCGTTCCCTGCGTCGCCCGCTGCCCGGGAGGAAGGCTGCGGGGAGCGAGTACTAGGCCGTACTAAACCGGGTACTGGGAGGAACAGACAGGTACTGAGCGGAACGACGGGTACTGGTGGCCCCACTCCTGTGCAAGGGGATCGTCGGCCGCAGCCGCAACCCATGGGCTTCCGCCCCGTCCTTACGGACCAACGCCCGCCCGTCACTGCCGTCATCCCGAATACGTCGGGGACGCCAGCCGGGCCCGCCCCGCCTAGCAGTTGCCCGGATTCTCCGGGACCCCTAGCCGAGGCCTCTCCTCCGCTGACTTTTAGCCGTCGGCGAGCTAGTCTCAGTGACATAGCCCGCCGCCGTTGCCCAGGACGCACCACGAGGAGGTAGTCAGCATAGCGCCCCGTAGTCAGCATAGCGCCCCGTAGTCAGCATAGCGCCCCGTAGTCAGCATAGCGCCCCAATAGCGCCCCAACCTTTTTTTTTTTTTTTTTTTTTTACGGTGTGAAAATGCGTTGAATCGCATACCACCGGGAGCCGAGAGTGGGAGGTGGCTCCCGGTGGTTATGTGGGGCTCTCCCCGCCAGAAGGGCGGGGCCTACCCACTAAAAACACACCGACTTCCGTCCGCGTCTTGAGGGGGTGCCGTAGGATCTCTAGGAATTCGACTACAGGCACCCCGATTCGACTACAGGCACCCCGTATAGCGCCCCAACCTAACCTAACCTTTTTTTTTTTTTTTTTTTTTTTTTTTACGTTGGGAAAATGCGTTGAATCGCATACCACCGGAGCCGAGAACGGGAGGTGACTCCGGATGGTTATGTGGGGCTCTCCCCGCCTGAAGGGCGAGGCCTACCCACTAAAAACCCAACGAATTCCGTCCGCGTCTTGGATGGAGCGCCGCAGGATCCCTAGGGATTTCGACTGCAGGCGCCCCGACGCAGGACCCACACCGTGGCGCGGGCCCCAGACCGTACCGCTGGCGGACGAGGATCCCCCCAGACCCCCGCCCACGGTATTGGGGCATAGCCCCCAACCAAGGCCCCCCTCGCAAGAGGGAGGGCCGCGCGTGGCGCACGCGCAATCGGGCGATCCCCGAGGAGGGTGCCGTTCGCCGCCATGTCCTAACTTCCCCGTCTATCCCTGTGTTCCCCGTCTTTCGGGCCGTTCCCTGCGTCGCCCGCTGCCCGGCCCAAGGCTGCGGGGAGCGAGTACTAGGCCGTACTAAACCGGGTACTGGGAGGAACAAACGGGTACTGGGCGGAACGACGGGTACTGGTGGCCCCACTCCCGTGCAATGGGGATCGTCGGCCGCAGCCGCAACCCACGGGCTTTCGCCCCGTCCTTACGGACCAACGCCCGCCCGTCACTGCCGTCATCCCGAATACGTCGGGGACGCCAGCCGGGCCCGCCCCGCCTAGCAGTTGCCCGGATTCTCCGGGACCCCTAGCCGAGGCCTCTCCTCCGCTGACTTTTAGCCGTCGGCGAGCTAGTCTCAGTGACATAGCCCGCCGCCGTTGCCCAGGACGCACCACGAGGAGGTAGTCAGCATAGCGCCCCAACCTAACCTAACCTTTTTTTTTTTTTTTTTTTTTTTAACGGTGTGAAAATGCGTTAAATCGCATACCACCGGGAGCCGAGAATGGGAGGTAGCTCCCGGTGGTTATGTGGGGCTCTCCCCGCCAGAAGGGCGGGGCCTACCCACTAAAAACACACCGACTTCCGTCCGCGTCTTGAGGGGGTGCCGTAGGATCTCTAGGAATTCGACTACGGGCACCCCGACGCCGGGCCCGCATTAAGGCGCGGGCCCACTCCCTGAAAAGGGCATCCCCGGAAGTGAGGACGCCCTCCAGACCTTACCGCTGATGGGCGAGGGCCCTCCCAGACCCCCACCCACGGTACCGGGGCTTAGGAGATTGAGTTCTCCCAGCCCCCCTCCCAGGCCCCTCTCGCAAAATGGAGGGGCCGCGCGCACCGGAACATGGCACGCGCCGTCGGGTGATCCCCTTTGGGGTCCCCGATTATGACCCGACGGGGCATAGGGCCGCCCTGTCTAAGGCACAGGGGGAGGTAGGGCGTAACGCCTTCTCCGTCCCCCCGGCCTCCTCATCCGTCGCGGGTCCGCGGCGTTTGCTTCGCGGACCCTTTCATTTGCCTCCTTCTGCGACATGACACTCTCGCAGAAGGAGGCTACAGCTTCCCACTTCCTCTCGCTGTCTAGCATTGCCGCGATTACGGCAGACAGCGAGAGGTCCCCACCTACTTCTGCCACCAGGGCCCGCCTTTCCGGGCCCCAGGCGGCACACTCCACCATGGTGTGGCGCGCCGTGTCGGATGGCGCGCCACACTCGTGGCAGGCCGGGGTGTCTTCCCGGCCCGCAATCCGGTGCAGGTACTCCCCAAAGCACCCGTGCCCGGAGAGTACCTGCGCCAATCGGAAAGTCACTTCTCCGTATTGCCGGTTCACCCATTGCGAGAGGTGGGGGCGAATGCCCGCCACCGTCTCACGGCCGGCGACCGGCGACAAGAGTGACTCCTCCCAGCGATCTATCAGGGACTCTTCAGCGGAGTCCCTGAATCGCCGTAATTCTCCGACGGTGGGCCGGTGACCACGGGCTCGAGCGTCCCCCCTAAATCGGTGGACCGCCGCGAGCACCTCCGCCTGCAATTCCCATGGGGGATCCGCCGCCAGGACGGTGGCCGCAGTCCAGGACACCGTCCTGTATGCCCTGATGGCCCGCACCGCGATGACCCTCTGCGGCCCATGCAGAAGGGTCTTGTTGCGGGCGTCCAGGGCATCCACCCAGATCGGGGCGCCGTACATTGCCATACTCCGGATTATTCCGGAGTACAGTCGACGGCACCTCGACCCGGGCCCCCGCACATTTGGCAGTAGCCTTGCCAAGGCGGCGGCGGCCGCAATCAGTTTCGGGGCCAGCTGGGCAAAATGGGCCCCGAACTTCCACCTTCCGTCCAAGACGAGGCCCAGATATTTCATCTGGGCCCCAACCTCTACCCTTTCCCCGAATAGGGTAATAGCGGCCCCCCTAGGCGGCCCTCTCCACGGGGCGTGGAAGACGAGGGCCTCCGTCTTGTCGACAGAGACCCTCAGACCCAGGCTCTGAATCCGGTCGATCACGACGGATACCGCGATGGTCGACCGGAACTGGATCTCACCCCAATCCTTCCCCCGGGCAGTGACGAGGGTGTCGTCCGCGTAACAGATGACACCTATGCCCGGGAGGAGTGGGCCGCGCAGGACCCAGTTATACCCCACGTTCCAGAGGATCGGTCCGAGGACCGACCCCTGTGGGACTCCGCACCTCACATCGTGGATGTGTAAGGTGCCATCTCCCCCTTCCCAAGCCACGGTGCGGCCTCCCAGGTACGATCTCAACAGCCTCCCAAGGTAAGGAGGCACTCCATGGTAGCGGAGCGCCTCCAAAATTACCCAAAATGGGAGGCTGTTAAAAGCGTTTTTAATGTCTAGGGAGACCGCAAGTACCGACTCTCCCTCTCCGACCGCCTCCGTTGTGAGGTCCTTCAGTCGTCCCAGGGCGTCCATTGTGGAACGGCCCGCCCTGAACCCAAACTGGACCTCTGACAGAGGCGGTCCGACATTTTCCAAGTGATGGACGAGGCGGGCAGCGACGACTCGCTCAAATAATTTCCCAGCCTCGTCCAGCAGCACTATTGGCCGGTACGCGGACGGTGAGTCCGCCGGCCGGCCAGCCTTCGGCAACAGGCAGAGTTTGCCCTCCTTCCATAGCTGCGGGAACCTTCCAGTGCTGATGCACGCATCGAAGAGTTCCCGCAGCTGTACACCCATAAATTCCGAGGCGAGATAGAGAACCCGCCTCGGAACTCCGTCCGGGCCCGGGGCCCGACGGCCACCCCTGATGCGGTGGAGCACCATCTTCATCTCCCCGTCTGTGACGAGGGGAGGGGACTCCACCGCAGCTTCAACAACCTCCGTCGGGGGGCACATCGAAAACGGGGCATACGTCCCCGCTCCGGTAGCCGACCCGACGGTCGGGGGACTGGGAAACAGTTCCCCCACAACTCTCCTTAGGAGATCCGGCGGAAGAGACTCGGTGGCGGGAAGGCCCAGGGCTTGGAGTTTCTTCCGCGCCGACTTGTAGGGCCTCCCCCACGGATTTCTGTCCAGCTCCGCCAGGATCTCCTCCCTCGCTAGGGCCTTCGCCCGACAGATTGCCAGCTGCAGGGCCTTCTTCGCCTCGCGATAGAGGCCCCGCAGCCGTTCCTCAAGATCGGGGTCCAGCCCATTGCGCCGCCTACAGCGAACAAATTCCCTACGGGCCCTGTTGGCCGTCACCCGGAGTTGGGCAATCTCCGGGGACCACCAATAGACGGCCCTCTTCCGGCGCCACGGACGCGCTCTGGGCATGGCCGCGTCGCAGACCCTGGTTAGGGCCTGCCGCATGCGACATGCTAGCGCGTCCGGGCACAGCTCTTCCGGGGCGGCGTCAGCGGCCCATTGTTCAATAATCGCCGCTTCCTTCGCCAGCTCCCGGTCGAGCTTGGCGAGAGCCCAACGCGGGAACCGACTCGGGCCCCTTGGGGGGGCGGTATTGTGGAGAGGGGGAGACACCTCGAACCTTATGTAATTGTGGTCCGAGAGTGTCTCAATGTCCTCTTCCACTTTCCACCCATGCACCCTGTGCGCGATCGCGGGGGTGGCGAACGTTAGGTCCACCACGGACCCCCCACGCGACCGCACACAGGTGTGCACCGCCCCCCTGTTCAGAAGGGACAGCCCAGACTGGATCGACCAGATCTGGACTGCCCTCCCTCTCGGGTCCGTGGCCGGGTTGCCCCAAGCCACGGACTTGGCGTTAAAGTCGCCGAGGACTATGATAGCCCCCGACGACTGCCTTGCCATCGCCGCCCTGATGGAGTCGAGCCAGACCTCGAACTCCACCAGGGGACGATTGGGGGAGAAGTACACCCCGATTAGGGTGTACTCCCCCAGTGCCACCACCACGTACCCAGAGCCCCTCTCTTTGACTGAGAGGGGTGGGCCGTCCCCATCCAGGGTCGTCACTGCCACCGTGCCGTCCAGGTCCCCCGCCCAATGAGAATGCGGGGGGACGTAATACGGCTCGGCGGCCACCCCCACTGACGCCTCCCACTCCGCCATGGACTGAAGAAACACATCTTGTGCCCCGGCGGAGTGGTTGAGGTTACCCTGGAGGACTTTGAGGTGTCTTGTATTATTCATTGTGACACCTCAAAGTCCATCTGCGCCTGCTGTGGGCGCCCATCCCTGGTGGAGGCGACGGGGGTGGTCCAGGCCCCCGTTTCACCCTTCCCCTTCATAGCGGGAGGGGAGCAGTTTCTCCCTCCCATAATATGGCCTGCTGGCCGTCCCATCTCTGCGCAAATTGCGCAGTGAACTTTTTTCACTGCGCAGTTGGCGCCACGGTGTCCCTCCTCGCCGCACCGGTAGCAAAGATTGCTCCGGTCGGCCTTTGAGGGACACCTCTGCATTGTGTGGCCCAACCCCATGCACCTATGACAGCGCATGGGGCGCCGTTCCAATACCTGGACCCTGGCCGAGGTCCACCCGACCAGGATCCTTCCCGCCGCCGCTACGGCCTTAGCCGCAGGGATTGGGCACACTGCAAAACAGGTGCCCAGACCCCCCGGGCCCTCGTTGATGGCCATGACCTTCACCTCCTCAATTGAGCAGGCTCCGGTCTTGGCGACAGCGGCGGCCACCATCTCTTTAGTGGCCGAGTCGTCGAGCCCCACCACGCGAATATCCGCGCATTTGGTGGGGCGTGCGATGCTGGCCACTCCGTCCAATGCCGAGCGCAGCTTAGCGGCTAGCGCATCGGCCTTCTCTTTTCCTTGTGCATTGGGCACCTCGATTATCCTGGCACCCGTCGCCGCGCGGCGGATGCCTAGGCCGGGACCAAGGCCAATTTCGGTCAGGTCGACCGCCTCCCGAGCGTGCTTGAGCACCTCGCTGTAGGTCACCCCTTTGGCAGCCGCCTCCGGCTGTAGGGTGACCACCACCGCAACGCTCTCCGCCTCCCTCAATTTCGGCTTGGCCTTGCCGGCTTTGGCCGGCACGGCAGCCGAAGTGGCGCGAGCCCGGGGAGCGGGCGTCGGCGCAGCCTTGGTGGCAGCGGAGGGGGAAGATGCCTTCCCCTTCCCTTTGCCCTTCCTCACCACCGTAGCCCAGGTTTCCGGTGCCTGAGATGGCCCAGCAACCGGTTCCACCGGTGGTGCATTCACCGCGGGGGCCACGGGAGGAGGGGTGGGCACGGAAGTGGAAGGCGTTGCCTTCCCCTTGCCCTTTCCCTTCCCGTTGCCCTTTCCCTTGCCCTTGCTCTGGGCGGGCTGAGAGGGCTCAGAGGGCACCGGTTGGGGAGCCCGTGGGGCTGCCACCGGCTGCTCCTGTGCAGCTCTCCTCTTGTCCGCCGCTAGAGGCGGGCGGATCACTTTCTCCGGCAGGAGACGGTGGTCGATGCCGTCAATCCGGGCATCGACCCGGGCGTTCACCATCGCCCCCACTGTGGAGGCGATGTACGCCTTCAACTCCTCCAACATCTCCTCGGGAGACATGGAGGAGCCGGCGAAAGCGGACGTCTTTGTCGCCTTCTTGGCCGCCGCTGCATCTTTTTTGATGCTGGCGAACTCGGCTCTGAACGCCTTCCTTTCCTCGCGCATGAGCTCGACTTCCCGTCTAAGCCGGGTGTTGTCGGCCCATGCGCGCCTCAGCTCGTCGCTCTCATTCCTCGCCGTGAGAGCGTCGACGATATCGCCCAATGCGGCCACGGCGTCATTTAGGGCCCGTACGTGCGTGCCCTTTAGATGCCCCGACTTTAGGGCGACATCTTTGATGGCCGCCATGCTTGTGCCGGCCATCCTCCTCAATTCCCGGGCGTCCTGACGGGTGTCCCGAACCTCCAGCGAGCAATAGTTCTTGCCCGCCGGCACGACCGAGACTTTTCCCCCATCACCATCTTTCGGCGGTCGCGGCTTGAGGAAAGTGAGTCGGAGCCCCTTTGAGGTCCGACCACTCTCAGCCGAGCTGTCGCGCGAGCGCGAACTAATGCTCGGGGACTCCGCTCCGCTCTCCACCGACAAACCCCTCCGTTTGACGGAGGCCTCGGTCTCCGTCTCCGATCCGCTGTCTAAAGACGGCGGACGCGACCTTTTGGGGCGTTCCTGCCCCCCCTGACCCAAATTTATGGGAGTGGGGATGACACCCACACCCATTCCCCCCAACGCGACCGAGCACGGCCTCAATCCCTGAGGAATTGAGGCCGAACTCGCCGCCCTAACGTCCGGAACAGAACCGGATTGACCCGATTCGGTCCCCCCCCCCCGACGTGGCCTAAGCCGACCTCCCACACCCCCCCCTGAAGGCTCGGAGTCAAGCTCCATCACCCCCGATAGGACTGGTAGCCCTGACAATACCCCGACCCACCGGTCTTGAATGTTTCGTTGTCTATTATAATACTAACCAACAACAAAACATTCAAAACCTAAAATCGGGATATCTACAAAACTACAAGCCCTAGACCCGTTCTGAGAACACCAAAATTCTCAGCTCGCCAAACGCAACAAATCACCTTCTATGCACTTTCACCGTATCTCTCATCTAAACACCCACTAGAACGTCAACACCCACTAGAACGTCAACACCCACTAGAACGTCAACACCCACTAGAACGTCAACCTAACCTAACCTAACCTAACCTTTTTTTTTTTTTTTTTTTTTTTTTTTTTTTTTTTTTTTTTTTTTTTTATAGAGGGAAAATGCATGACGCATATCCCGCCGCTCAAAGGGGGAGTGGCAGCGGGATTATGTGGGACTCGGACGTCTGAAGGACGAACATACCCACTAAAAACCCTCTTCGTGTCTTACCACGGCACATATATGTCGCGGCGATGGGACCTGCATCCGCAACACCATAGCCGCAACTGTGCTGACCTTCTCCAGGTCTCGTCATTGGGTACTTTGTACCCTGGGGGGAATATTTGCCCCCAAATTCTTAGTAACGGGAGGTGTGTGTCGACACGTAACACGCACCATCACTCTGAGGCCTGTGTGTGTGGCGACAGTGCGCTCCCCCTCGAGCACACTGCCGCAGCCTCAATTAGGGTGGCTGTAGAGGATGAAATCCCCTGCGCCTCCGGGCTCTCCGGCTGCGGATCGGATCTTGTGAGAGGGACTCGCGTTCCCTCTCCGCAGCCTCTTTCTGCGAAAGAACTGCTTCGCAGTATTGGAGCATCGCTGTCCAGGAGTTCTCGTCTCCGACCATAGAGCGAACTACGGCCGGAAGGGAGAGGTTGTCGCCCATGGCTCTAACGAGCTCTGATCTCTCGGCGTCCCAGGCTGGACATTCCGCGAGAGTATGGTCAGCTGTATCTTCAGGCGCATCGCAATGATGGCACTGAGTTGTACGTTCTCTTTTTGCGACATGGCACAGATACCTGCCGAAACAACCATGTCCCGACAGGATCTGTGTCAGTCGGAACGAGAGGACTCCGCTCTCTCTGCTCAGCCAATCTTCGAGGATTGGAACAATCGCCTCGATTGTGCGCGTGCCGAACCTTTGATGTTCGAGCTTGCTCTCCCACAAAGCTAACATTTGAGCCCCAGCTTGTGCTCGCGCAGCTTCTATTTCCCTCGGTGGGGGATGTTCGCCCCGAAGACGAAGGTCGACACGCCACTGATACATGGATGCCAGAACCTCCGCCTCCAGGTCCCACGGGGGTGATCTCGCTAGGACGCAGGCTGCCTGATGTGATATGGTCCTATACCCGCGGATCACGTTTATCGCCATTGCCCTTTGCGGTCGGCGCAATAGGGCGACAGTCTTTTCCTTGAGGGCGCCGGCCCAGACCGGTGCCCCGTAAAGTGCCATCGATCTCACGACGCCGAGATAGAGGCGTCTGCTGCTCTCATGCGGTCCGCCAAGATTCGGTAAGAGCCGCCTCAAAGCACCAGCTGCTTTCATAAGGCGGGGGGATAGATTGCAGAAATGCTGGTGGAATCCCCATCGACTGTCCAGTGTCAAACCCAGATACTTTAGGGTTGAGCCGATCTCTATACGCACGCCACCGATGATCAGGTGTGCGTCATGCGGAGGTGCTCTTCGAGGCCCATGAAAATACATGGCCTCCGTTTTGGAGAGGGCTACCTCGAGTCCTAACCGGCGTATGCGTGAGACCACCTGGGCGGTCCCAGCAGTAGCCAGGAGGTTTGCTCTTCTATAGTCTTCCGACCTTGCTGTGACCAACGTGTCATCCGCATAACACGTGACGTCGACTCCACTTAGTGTTTGGCCCCTGAGGACCCAATCGAACCCTATATTCCACAGGAGTGGCCCGAGGACCGACCCCTGCGGAACGCCGCAAGTCGTAGGTTTCGACTTCAGACCTTCTTTGGTGACGTAGGTCACTGAGCGCTCGCCGAGGTAGGCGGAGATGATCTGGCGGAGGTAATGGGGCACTCGGTGGTAACGAAGCGCCTCCATTATGCACTCCCAGGGCAAGGTGTTGAAGGCGTTGGCAATGTCCAAGGACACCGCCAAAACTACCTCGCCCCGGTTTACTGCGTCCTCCGCCAGTCGCTTAAGCCTCATAATGGCGTCGATCGTTGAGCGCTCTCGACGGAAACCGAATTGGTTTGGAGCCAGGGATGGACCAACTGTATCGAGGTGGTGGTTGAGACGGGCGGCGACGACCCGCTCGAACAGTTTCCCGACCTCATTGAGTAGCACAATTGGTCTGTAGGCCGAAGGAGTGCCTACTGGTCTTCCTTCCTTCTGGATGAGGACTACCTTTCCTCTCTTCCAGGAGACGGGGAAATGGCCCTGTTCAAGGCACGCACTGAGCAGCCCTCTAAGTCTTGACCTAAAGTCTTCGACTCCGAGAGCAAGTACCAGCGCGCGCCCTGGGACGCCGTCAGGGCCGGGGGCAGTGCTTTTTGGCGCGAGCCTCATCACCGCCGCCCTTAACTCTTCACCCGTCACCTCGTCTGGTTCCTCTTCGGCTGCCGAGGCTGCGGAGGGCGGTGCCATGGTAGGGGGAGTGTGTGCACCCCTATTAGGGAACAGGGATGACAGAACACCCTCTAGCACCGATGGCTGAAGACTCTGCGTTACCGGGGGGGCCCATGGTCGGAGTTTATTCCGAACCATACGGTAGGGGCGCCCCCACGGGTCGCTGTTGAGCGTCTCCAGCATCTCCTCACGAGCGAGCGATTTAGCCGCGTCGATCGCCGCTTGCAGCTGCTTTCTTGCAGTCCTGTAGACCTCATACAGATCCGCCTCGTCCTCTGTATGGGTTGGACCGCGGTTTCTCAGTCTACGGTGTCGTTGGTATGGACGCCTGGCCGCTACGCACGCACTTCGAAGTTGGGCGATCTCAGCCGACCACCAATAGACGTTCCTGTTTGAGGGATAGGACCGCGTGCGAGGCATTGCTGTATCGCACACGTTCACCATCGCCTCGTCAAACCACGATGCTTCACCTTCGACGTCGATTGGTCTAGAGGGAGCTCGATACCAGGTCTCCAGTATTGTGGCCTCCTCCAACAGTTCTCTGTTGAGGCGTTTGGGTGCCCATCTCCTGTACCGAAGGTATCGGACGGCTGGGGTCTGAGGTCTGGGCGGAGACGTCGAACCGGATGTAGCGGTGGTCCGACAGCGTCTCCACCTCCTCCAAGACCCTCCAGCTTCGGATACGGCGCGCCAGGGCAGGGGATGCGAACGTGATGTCCACGATAGACCCGCCCTGTTGCCGCACGCACGTATCTACCGATCCCTGGTTTATCACACAAAGGCCTTCAGCCACTGCCCAATCTTCGAGCGTTTCCCCCCTAGCGTCGGTTCTCGGCGAGCCCCACGCGGTTGACTTCGCGTTGAAGTCGCCGAGCACCAACGCAGGGTGCTGTGCTCCCAGCCTCTTTAGAGCCGAAACCTCACCTAGGAAGCGTTCGAACTCCGCCAGGGTCCGATTTGGCGAAAAGTATACCGCCACGACGTAAATGTCCCCCAGCAGAGCCGCTACGCATCCCTTACCTTTGGCTACTTTATCGAAGGGTGGGGATGAGACGGATGTTCGTGTCACTATCCCCACTAGGCCGTCTATGTCGCTCAACCAGTTGTCTCTAGGAGAGACCACCTGGTAGGGTTCGGCCACTACCGCAATGTGAATCGCCCACTCCGCCAGGCTCTGATGTAAAAGGTCAAGAGCTCTGGCAGAGTGATTGATATTCGTCTGAAGGAACTTGAGGTTGTCCATCAATTGGCGGTTGCTTCGCTCGTCTCTTCATCCATGGCCACTGGGGCTGGTGTGCAGGACTCTTTAGAGGCTTTACCCCTTGGTCCGCGTTTCTTCCTCGATGTGGGGGCAGAGCACGCCTTACTCCCCACCCTATGACCTGCAGGTCTCTTTGCCGCCGAACATAGACTACAGTGTGGAGTCCCAGTGCAGTCAGCTATTTTGTGACCGGGTTGTCCGCAGTTAAAACAAAGGTCGCTACGGTCAACGTCAGAGGGGCACTTCTCCTTAGCGTGCCCTGCCTCTAGACACCGGTAGCACCTGAGTTTTCTGGGTTGCAGCAATGTGATTGGTGCCGACACCCATCCCACTAAAATTTTGCCCTTGGCGTTCAGCTTATTAGCCTCCGCCACCGGGCATTTAACCCACACTGTGCCGAGTCCGTTGCGGCTACGACGAACTTCTCCCGCTTTCACGGAGTCCGCCGAGCAGCCCGTATCTCTGCAAATGGCCGCGATGATTTCTTCGGAGGTGACCGAATCGTCTAAGTCGACGAGGCGCAATTCGGCACACTTCTCGGGTCTCGCAACGCGGACATCTTCTTTCAAATGCTCTCGTAGCTGCTCCGCGAGAGAATCAGCTTGAGAGCCGCTCAAGGCGCCCGGCAGTACGAATTTGCGGGTACCTGCAGCCGTAGGCAGGATACGGAGTCCGCTTTGTATGCCAATGCCGGCAAGATCTATTGATGCCTTGGCTTTGGCTATCATATCGGCGTATGTTACACCCTTCTGGATGGCACTCGGCTGGAGCTGGATTGTCACAGCTGTTGTGCGTGGATTTCGCAATCTGGGGGTGGTCTTCCTTTGTTGTTGCTGCCGGGCAGCGACAGGAGCTTTACCCTTTTTGATTGCCTTTCCCTTCTTTCCAACTTTGATCCACTCCTCTTCCGAGGACTTGGGCTTCGCTGGCTGTCTCTTCTGAGGAGGTTTTGGAGGGGCAGTCTTCGACTTGCCTGGCTGAGTCTTCTTCTCACTATCCTTCACCTTCTCTGTCACTTTCTCGGTAACCTTCTCTGTCACCTTCTTCTTCTTCTGATTCTTTTTCTTTCTACTTTTCTTATTCTCGTCCTCCTCAGAGGGTTTTTCCGTCCCAGATTCCAGGATCAGCGTCTCAGCTTCCTGTAATTCCACCACCCGCGAAGCTTTGTCAGCCGCTAACGGCGGCCTTACGCGCTTGGGGGGTGGGAGTCTCTCCTCGTACACCGACCAACGTGCGTCCATCATCGTACCAACCTGGATCAGGATGTTACGGGTCAGCACTTCGGGGTCGAACGCCGCCGTTGGGGGTTGAGCCCTTCCGGCAGGTGATTCCTCCACATCCATACTACGTCCTGTCTCCACTGCAGCACGTAGTTTTTCTTGGCCAGCCTTGACCGATTCCAGGTCTTTGCGCAGGCCCTCAATCTCCGACCGAAGTTTTCTGTTTTCGGCCGCTAGCCTCGTGTTCTCTTCCGAGGCTGTGCGCTCACTCAGTTCGACGACCGATTCGGTGATAGATGACCCCGCTTCTTTGAGTAGGGCCACGAACTTTCCCTTCAAGTTTTTGGACTTAGCCGCGACTTCGAGTATGACCTCGACGCTGTCCTTAACCTGCCGGAGAAGGGCCTCAGTGGAAACATCGTTCTTCTCCGCGTCAGACGCAGAGAGGTCCGATAGCCGAGTCTTCCTCCTCTTTCTCGCTTGTCGTGCCATGTCCGAGATCTCCCGCTCAACTTCGAGCAGTTCTTCCTCCCTCTTGGCTTTAACAAAGGCCTCTTTGGCCTTAGCTAGGCCCACGTACTGTGCCGTAGTGGGGGGCCGGCTTTTATTACGCTTGCCAGCTCGCGTCGCCGACCTGGTGCTGCGAGCGTCACTTTCAGAACCCGTAGTAGGGTCCGTCATCTCGCCATCAGTTGTAGGTGATGGGTCTCGAGAGTTCGTCTGCGCCTTTTGGCTGTTGTCCACAATATAGGGCCAGAACCTAGAATAGGTTTTGGGCAGTCTTTCTGCCATGACCCTCAGGGTTTTATGTCCTGGTGACCTGTCCCTGTCCTCCTTCGATAAACGGCCCTCCCGGCCTTCGTCATCTCTTTTGTGGCCCTGCTGGCCCACCATCGTCCGACCACTTGGTCCCGCCTCAACATCATCTACACCTTCCAACGTCGTTTTGTTTTTTAAATTTTGTAGTTCCATTTTTGTTCCCACGAGTGTGGGGGATTTAGAAAGTCCACTGGGGCTACCCCCTGTACCAACCAGCAACCCTCTTACGCCCGGGAGTAGGGAGTTTTCCCGGGGGTGGCCGCTAGGAGTTAGGTCTCCGCCTAACGCTCTGAAAAGAGCACCCCGACGCCGCGCGAAGGCCCGCAAGAACGCCCGTTAGGACTCGCTCTCTTGGACGCCCCAACGCCGGGGATTACGGGTTTTTTAGAGAGGTGTCCTTCCTCGCGGGCCAGCCAATGAAGGCAAGCCCTCCATCCCTCGGTCACAAAACATGACTGATCACTCCGAGAGACGGTTTGCCGATGGTGGTCTGAAAGACCTGCTTGCCCAGTCAGGAGTTACCCCGACCAGACGAAGCCCACCGCCCGACTCGCACCGCCGCTACCCGAAAAAAGTTCGGGACGCCGGCCGAGCCCCGACATCCGTCCGCTGCTTCCCAGGTTCCCCGGGGCACCGAACGGAGTCCTCTTCCCCGCTGACTATTAGCCGTCGGCAGACCAGTCTCAATGACATGGCCCACCGACGTTGCCCAGGACGCACCACGTGGAGGTTGTCAGCACGCGCCCCAACCTAACCTAACCTAACCTAACCTAACCTAACCTAACCTAACCTAACCTAACCTAACCTAACCTAACCTAACCTAACCTAACCTAACCTAACCTAACCTAACCTACCTACCTAGTACACGTCTATCACTCACTCGCGTAACACAAGCTCCGAACAAAATATTACTAAAAATTAGTAACTTTTCGGTAGTGACCATCAAAAGTGTTGCAAGTGCAAGAGTGTGCTCTCAGTGACCAGGAAAAGTGTAGGCAAGTCAATCCACCATCAGGATCCAGAGCTACAGGCCACGAACTTTGGGACCCCAAAACGCCAGGCAGGTTAGTGCGAATCAAACCGTTTAAACGTGAATATTGAAGCCCCAGCAAAGACCAACCGTTTGCTGAAAAAATTTTGAAAATCGGTTCAGAAACCGCGAAGTTATTTATAACTAGGGCATCAATCAAACACGTGGTGTACACGCGCTAACCCAACCTCAACGACACGAGGCGGACCGTACGTGGAGACTCCGAAGCCGGATCCAAGACTCTGCCCTGCGAAGCTCATCGTCGCAGCCTAGGCCTACACTTAACCTGAGGTAACTCACGCATCCCGCGTCCTAGAATAACCGTGTTTGGGTTCGCCTGAACCGGGATACCAGGACGCTCCTCTTTCTTCTATCTTCTTCCCCTTTTTGAAGCACCTTCCCTACCCCCCTGAGATTTCCCTTTCCCCTCAGGGGAGGACATACAATACCGGGATTTATTATATATACAGAATATAATTTATCCTTGTATTCGGGTTGATATTTACGCATATCATCCCGCCCCCACCCCCCACCCCCCAAACCCCATTATCCCCTTTTTAGAAAAACACCCCGGGGGGGCTACCCCCCCTTTACCAACCCTTCACTTCCCCCTCCCACCCACAGCATCACGCTACCTCCTCTTCCGTATCACCCCTACCACCCCTTGCCACGTCACTACCCCCTTCCCCCTACCAACCCCCTCCCCCCACCCCTCCATCAACATTTTTGACTTTTGACCCCTTCAATCGTTCCCCCACAAAACTCCCCCCCCCCTCCCCCCTTGAGTTACCTCACCCCCCCTCGTCCTATCTCGGTAACTACAGGAGATAGACCCCCCGAGTTTGGTATCAATAGAATCGGGAGGAGGAGCCCAACAACTTGGCTCCAACGAAAACCGAGAGAGACGCCGCCGCACCTGTAACGCCCACCACCTCCAGATCCAGATCATCAGGAATCTGAAAGCGTCACGGTGTACTCACAATTAGAGGAATTAGTTTAAGTTTTTAGACATAGTATTTTTGTATTGTATAGTATTTTTATATTTTATTTGTGTTAATATTTGTTAAAAAAAAAAAAAAAAAAAAAAATGTCCTCCACAAACACATCAAGAAAGGGTGAGTTCGCCGTCCCTCCAGCACGGCCTTCGCGAACGCTGAGGGAAAAGGCCCTTAGGAAGTCAGCGACCGCCACAAGGACCGAGTCCGAGAAGCGGACGCCGGTGTCGCCACCCAACCGGCCCAAAACGACGAAGGCGGTATCGGAAGGTACGGCCCAAACCACCCTCCCCGAAAAACCAATCCCCTCCCCCTCCAACAGCGAAACCCTCAACACCGCGTCCATCAATGACAGAGTCATAAATTGGACGCAGTGTGGCATTTCGCCGCCAAAAGAGATCCATTCCGACGACGACTCCATTGTGTCCACCATCGACACGGAAGGCAGCTGTGGCATCGGCAAAAGCCGGAAAAGCCTACTGATAGCGCCTTCTCAAAGAGGAATCGGCGTCGAGATGGACTGCGCGACGAAGCTGGCCAACGAGGAGCTTCAGAAAGGTAAGTTGGCCCTCGAGAGCGCAACAACGATGAAAAAGGAGCTCAAAGTGACGGCCCTGGAGAGCCTGCAGTCTCTATATGAGACAGTTCTGTCCCTCTCCGACTCCAGAGCACGCCATATCACCAACCTCGAAAGAGAAAGGAAGAGGCATGCTATGGAGTTGGTGAGGGTGGAACGCGCGCACACCAGGGCCGTCGCCGAAATCATTAAGGGACTATCTGCCGAGGTGGTCATCGTCCGCAAGGACCTGGAGGAGACGAAGACGGGCACAAAAGGCGTAAGGGACTGGTTGGGGTACGAAACCCAGGAACCCTATCGCCTCATAGCGGAGACCTCCACGAAGGTGAAAGAGCTAGAAGCTCTTATCACCTCAATGCAGGAAGCACGCCCAACTGCAGCCGGGGGAGGGGTCAGCAATGACCTCGAACCCATGAGAAGGGAGCAGACTACTATCAAAAATAGTCTGAATGCCATCTCCAAGCAGTTGGACGAGCTACGGAGGGACAACGTACAGAGCCAAAAAAGAATCTCTGAGACGGTGAGCGAGAACACCAAAACGCTCACTATCTTAGGCTCCCGTCAATCTCCCCCAACGGAAGGCACGGACATAGGCGCAGAATTGAAGGAGACACAGAGGTTAATAAAATCCCTGGAACGGACCATACCACCAGAGTCCCCGCAGGTGATAATTAACCTCGAAGAACATCTCGTCCCCATAAAAGAGCGCCTGGAAGCCGTGTCTTCTGAACTTCGGACAATGCGAGAAGACCGTCGCAAAACGCCAGCCTCACCCAAGATGAGCTTAGAGGCGGAGCTGGCCGGGGCTGGGGAAACCACGAAAGTGATTTCCACTGCAACGGCCAGCATACCCGTGCAAGCTCATCTTACATACGCCAAAGTCGCCGCCAAACCGCCTCTGCCCCTGAGACCCAATCATACCCTGATAATCTCGTCGACGGACCCCAAAAACACCGGGGAACGCATTATTGAGAAGATCAGGGACGCTCTCGACACAAGAACAACGGGAGCCCGGGTCGAAAGGGTAAGGAAGGCCAAAAATCAAAAGGTCATCCTCAGCTGTAGCACCAAGGAAGACCTCAATCTGGTGCACAGCCGAGTAAAAAACGCGAAAGACCTAAAGGCAGACGTGGCGAAGGCAGGAAATCCCCTAATCATTATCAAAGACGTACTCTCCTACCACAAGGACTCCGAGATCGTGGAAAACTTGATAGCGCAGAATAAACACCTTCTGCAAGGAGTCAAGCTGGAGGAGAGTACGATTAAACTAAGGTACCGAAAAAAAGCGCGGAATCCCCACGAGTGTCACCCGGTCATCGAGGTCTCCCCAGAGGTGCACAAAAGATTAGTGGACGCGGAAAAGGTCTACATCGGACTCCAGAGGAGACCGGTAATGGACCAAAGTCCACTAATTCAGTGCACGAAATGCCTCGGATTCGGACACACAAAGGCAATCTGTAAAGCGGAGAGCGCTCTCTGTAGTCACTGCGGCGAATCCCATACGTGGGAAAAGTGCCCAACCAGACTGGAGAGATCGCCCCCCGCATGTAGAAACTGCGCTCTGTCTGACAGACCCAAAGAGGATAGAGCGCACAACGCCTTCAGCGCAGTGTGTCCAGAGAGGCATAAGTGGGACGCAATAGCACGCTCTCGAGTGTCCTATTGCTAAAGGCCTCCCAAATGTCACCAGCTCAGTCCCCCGCAGCGCACAGGGTTTGCATTTCATCCAAGCGAACCTTCAGCGCTCAAAAGTGGCCACAGCCGAATTACTCCAAGTAGCACAGGATACTGGCGTTTCCGTAGCTCTCGTTCAGGAACCATACGTGGGAAGAACGGGAATCTTGAAACAATATCCAGGAACACGGGTCATCCAGTGCACTCTCAACCGGCAGAAACCAGTAAAGGCGGCGGTAATCGTCTTCGGCGACAGATTGGAGGTCATCCACGACCCTCAACTTGTCACCGAGACTGAAGCTGCCGTCCTGCTGGTCGCTGGCCGAATGAGAATTGGAGTGGTGTCGGTCTACTTTGAGGGGGATCAAAACATCGAGCCATACTTGGATAGAACCAAGTATGCCTGCGACAAAATGGGATCGGGAAACCTCATAGTGGCTGGAGATGTCAACGCTTGGAGCCACTGGTGGGGAAGCAGAGAGGAGGATGACAGAGGAGCCACATACAACGCGTTCCTTAGTCAAATGAATCTCCAGATTCTCAACATAGGAGACGAACCAACCTTCGAAACATTCAGGGGTGGGAGGGCCTGCACGAGCATCGTCGACGTGACAGCTTGCAGCGCCTCACTACTTGGGAAAATCGAAGGATGGAAAGTGAATCAAAGCCTAATAACATCAGACCACAATGCAATCACCTTCAGCCTGCGCTTGGAAAGGGCCTTAGAACCTCTAAGACCCATTACAACTCGCAGATATAACACCAAGAAGGCAAAATGGTCATGCTTTGAGTCGCTTCTTAAAAACCTCCTATCGGAAAAGAACATCAATTCCGCAACAGTTGAGGAATCGGATTCTCCAGAGGACCTCGAGAACAAAATCTCTCTCTACACAGACGCTATCCATAAAGCTTGCCTAAAATCGATACCAAAGGTGAGCCCAAGAACAGGGTCTGCAAAACCACCATGGTGGACCAGAGAGCTAGAGGAGATTAAAAGAGAGGTTCTCAGAAAGAAAAGAAGGATAAGGAACGCCGCTCCATCGCGTAAGGTCTTCGTCATCGAAGAATACCTACAAGCCAAGATGGCATACGCTGAGAGAGCCGAAAAAGCCCAAACGGAGAACTGGAAGGAGTTCTGCACGACGCAAGAGAAAGAGAGCATGTGGGACAAGATATACAGGGTAATAAAAAAGACGTCGCGAAGACAAGACGACATGCTGCTGAGAAACACCGACGGCAGCACCCTGTCCCCCCAACAGTCTGCAGAACTTCTTACAGAAACTTTTTACCCCGACGACACGGAAAGCACCGATCAGCTGTGCCACACCGAAGTCAGACGATTGACGGAGACAGAGACCTATCATCTAGGAGATGACGACCCGCCGTTCACACTGGCCGAACTAGAAATGGTGCTCAAGACGCTCAACCCCAAGAAGGCTCCAGGGCCGGACGGGCTAACAGCTGACATCTGCACCGCGGCCATCCACAGCGACAGGGATTTGTTCATGGCGATAGCAAATAAATGCTTATCGCTCGCACACTTCCCCGAACAGTGGAAAATAGCACACGTCGTCATAATTCCCAAGCCTGGAAAGGAAGACTACACACACCCGAAGTCTTACCGACCCATAGGCCTTCTGTCAGTCGTAGGTAAAATAGTCGAGAAACTCTTCGTTACAAGGCTACATTGGCACATCCTCCCAACTCTGAACAAAAGGCAGTACGGATTCATGCCAAGGCGAGGAACCGAGGACGCCCTCTATGACCTGATGAAATACGTCGAGAAAGGAATAAAGGAGAAGAACATCGTTCTCCTAATTTCATTGGACATAGAGGGAGCCTTCGACAACGCCTGGTGGCCGGCTCTAAAACTGCAACTACAAAAGAAAAAGTGTCCCAGAAACATCTACGCCCTGATAGAGTCATACCTCAAAGACCGCAAGGTCCGGGTCAACTACGCCAGAGCAACGCACGAGAAAGGAACGACGAAGGGTTGTGTCCAAGGATCGATCGGAGGACCAACCTTTTGGAACGTCATACTGGACTCGCTGCTGAACACTCTCGAGGCGAATGAGGTGTACTGTCAGGCGTTCGCGGACGATGTAGTGCTCGTCTTCAAAGGCCGAACGACGGAACTGGTCGAACATCAAGCCAACGCCGCACTGGAAGCGGTAGTGGATTGGGGAATTCGCAACAAGTTGAGGTTCGCACCGCACAAGACCAACGCGATGCTTCTCACAAAGAAACTCAAGTACGAAAACCCCAACCTCACCATGGCAGATGTTCAACTCAGTCTCGTCGACGAGATAAAACTCCTGGGCCTAGTCATAGACCGAAAACTCACCTTCAAATCGCACGTGACTGCTGCATGTAAAAAATGCACAGAAATTTATAAACAGCTAGCGTGTGCCGCGAGGGTGAGCTGGGGTCTCAATGGCGAGATAACGAGGACAATTTATATCGCAGTAATAGAGCCCATAATGACGTACGCCGCCAGCGCCTGGTACCGAGCGACAGATTTGGAGCTCAATAAAAAACAAATTTTCGCGCTCCAGAGGGGTTTCGCCCAAAAGATCTGCAGGTCGTATCGTACCGTCTCCTTAACGTCTGCGCTCGCACTCTCGGGTCTACTGCCGTTAGACCTTCGCATCAGAGAGGCTGCGAGCCTGTACGAAGTCAAGAAGAGCCTTACTGTACACTACCTACCACCAGGTAAACAGTTAGAACTCGGCGCGGAACCACAGAGACAACAACACCCGTCCACACTGACTACCGCCGAGTACGAACTCTTGGAGAACGCGGACCCAGAAACTCTAAACTCTCACCAGATCACCGGCCCCCACATTTACACCGATGGGAGCAAGATCGAAGGCAAAGTAGGAGCGGCCTTGACATGGTGGGAGGGAGGTAACGAGTCCAAATTCTCCAAATTCAGTCTACATCCTTCGTGTACGGTCTTCCAGTCGGAGCTTTACGCGTTGCATAGGGCGGCAGAAATGGCATTGTCCAGCAGGGAACCGATAGTCAACATCATGAGCGACTCAAGATCTTCGCTTGACCTGTTGTGCAATCCCAAGACGATCCACCCTCTCGCAATAGCCGTAAAGGAAACCATCGGGAAGATCAAAGCAGAAGGAAGAAAGGTTCGGCTTTTCTGGCTCAGGGCTCACGTGGGTACTGCTGGCAATGAAAGAGCGGACGAGCTCGCAAAGGAAGCAGCACTCACCGACACCATCGTCCGAGACTACGACAAAATCCCCCTGTCCTACGTCAAATCAAAGATCAGAGAGGAGTCGGTCCGCACATGGCAGGACCGCTACGATACCTCCAGCACAGGAGTGGTCACTAAGAGGTTTCTCCCTGATGTCGATAAGGCATACAGGATAATGAGAGCCTCGCAGTTGACACCAACCCTGGTGCAAGTCTTGACGGGACACGGGGGAATAGCGCAGTACCTCTTTAGGTTCCACCTAAAAGAAAGCCCAGGATGCGAATGCGACCCGGAGGTTGAGGAGACGGTGATGCACATATTGCTGGACTGCCCGCGCTTCGACCTAGCCAGGCACGACTATGAGGCCGAAACAGATAGGAAATTGAAGGAGACTGATCTGCACGAACACCTAGCGGATCCCAGCAGTCGAAAATCCTTCTTTTCCTACGCCGAGAAAGTCTTTAAAACGGCCTCTAGTCGCAACAGCACCCTTCCCCCGGTTACGGAGCCCATCCCAGCATCCCAACCCCACACCGGAAACCCTCCCCAACAAACACCCACATCCCAACCACTGACCACCCTTCTTTTGCGCGGAGAAAAGGGAACGCCCGGCCTTCGCCTGAAAGGAGTGGCAATGTTCATGGACAGCAATGAAGAATCGCTCGGAATTAGCTTCTGTATCGTCGGCGGTAGGAATCGCGTCACAGTATCACCGGGTCTCGCACTGCTCCTGAAAGGAAGCACCACCAAGCCGACCATAAAGCACAAAGTGTTCAGTGCAATGCCTGCGATGGAGGTCGAGGGTCATCCTTGTCGATTAGTGCGATGGAAAAACAAAACCATCGTACTTTTCGAGGAGACCGATGAAAGGACCAGTTTTTCGCGGGCATGTCAGGTGCTAACGAAGTTGGGAGAGGAGCAGAGCGTAGCGGGACCACGCATTCTTAGCGTAGACGCTATGTTGGTGGAATATTGGAAAGGGCAAGTCGAAGACCGACTGGGGTGTCTGAAGGCCTCAACACGCCATGAGGTAATTGTGTACGAGGACAGAGGTGAAAACCTTAGTTACCTCAAAGCACCAAAGTCAGGCACAGCACCAACAACCGACAGTTGGGGACACCCCTTACCGAGTTCCAGCAACCAGAGCGGTTCCGAGAGGATTCAGCAGCGAAGAGAAGAGGAGAGAGACGAGCTGCGCTGTCCAGGACAGGAGACAGCCAAAGAAGGAGTGGTAAAGACCATCGTGAATGTCTTCAGATCCGTTGCTCAAAATTTGCTCGGGGAAACCAGTGCAAATCCCGGGATACCAACAACCGGAAGCCTAACGGAGAAGAGGACAATCACGAGGAAAACCACCAAGAAGGTCAGGACCAGAGCGGACATGGGACAAGTGGACCCACCGAATCTCAGTTCCGCGGCGGGACCCATAGACCACGCGAGAAACGCCTTCAATGAATTCCTTGCCATAACATCGGCGACCAAAGAGGTCAGTAGGAGGACATGCGCAAGCATTGTCAAATCCTACCAGGAAGGGAATTCCAGCTTGCTGAAGGAGATGCTCAAAGAAGCCGAGGCAGCCATATACAACAACAATACGGGAGAAGTCATTGCAGGTACAATGGCCGACTCGTACATGGCTGCGTATAGTGCATCGCGTGGTTTCGTGGCTCACGACGAGGAAGAGACGAAACGGTTGGGTAAACTGAAATTCGGGACTCCAGCCGACGACCCCACAGTCGTGGTGGCCCAGTGTACCAAGATCATGCTCGACGACAGGATCCTTGAGATGGCGAAATCCATTTCAGGCGAAACTGGAGAGAGATCGTGGGAAAACTGGACATTGCCCAAAATCACCTGGGTAAACGGAGTTCCGGGGTGCGGAAAGACGACGTGGGTGGTGAGACACTTCGATGCGGACAACGACGTAGTAGCGACGACAACAACAGAGGCAGCCAAAGACCTGAGAGAGAAGCTAGCGCACCGAATCGGCGACCAAGCAAAGACCAAGGTGCGCACAATGGCCTCGATACTCGTAAATGGTTTTAAGGGCAAGGGTTGTAACCGCTTGACGGTAGACGAAGCCCTCATGAACCATTTCGGGGCCGTAATAATGGCTACTCGGCTGTCAGGTGCTAGCGAAATTGTCCTCATCGGAGACGTCAACCAACTACCTTATATCGACAGAGACAATCTGTTCGAGATAAGGTACAACCGCCCATACCTGGTGGCCAACATCAGCCAGGAGTTGTTGTGCACGCACCGAAACCCCATGGATGTAGCCTACGCTCTGCGAGAAATCTACTCCGGTATCTACTCCTCCCAAACGACGCGAATCCATTCCCTCTCCCGAAGATCCTACTCTGGTGCGGATATCCCGAAGACTCGAGCCAATACCCTATTCCTCGTCCACACACAGGACGAGAAGGCATCCTTGAACAACTTAGGATACGGCTCGGGTGAAGGATCCCGCATCATGACTGTCCATGAAGCCCAGGGACTTACCTACGAAACCGTCTTCGTCATCCAAACCAAAGCCAAGAAGATCCAGCTGCACGATAGCGTACCGCACGCTGTCGTTGCAATATCGCGCCACACGGCGGCCTGTGTATACTACACAGACAATGGCGACGATGCGCTAGGCAGGTTCATCGGAAGAGCGACGTCGGCGTCCGCGGCTCAGATTCGGGACTACAACCTGATGATGGCGATAAAGAACAGGGACTCGGCGGTCGTGGAGGCGTACTGTGTGGGGGCTGCGAAGGAGCGTTTATAATTTTCTGTAGTAGCTGTAGTAATATGTGTATAAATCTGTTCAATTTTAACTTCTAGTCTGTTTTAATCCATGTAAATGTAAATTTAATTTTTTGTCTGTTTCTATGAATAATCTGTGTAATCAATCTGTTTAAATTCAACTTATTCAACTTATATATTATTTAACTTATTGTAAGGAATACGCAAATATATATATACAAAAAAAAGGTGTATATAAAAAAAAAATTAAAAAAAAAGGATATATATATATATACATATAAAAAAAAAAAAAAACGGAAAAAAAAAAGAAAAATATCGAAAAAAAAAAAAATAAAAAAAAGTATTCCTCTAGTTTGTAGTCACCTAATAACCTGTAATTGTTCAAGCTTAGTATAATAATCTCTTAATTTAAATAAATCTGGTAAGGGTACGGACCTTGTGTCTGTAGACGTGTTTTAATTTCAGGAGTGTGGTTTTAGCAGGTAGGAGTCCTGCACTACCCAGACGGATTCACTCGTGAGTCCATAGGCTCACTTGTGGATCCTGTGTGAGGTGTCCATGATGGATTTCCACACTCCTGCGAAAAAAAAAAAAAAAAAAAAAAAAAAAAACCTACCTACCTACCTACCTACCTACCTACCTACCTACCTACCTACCTACCTACCTACCTACCTACCTACCTACCTACCTACCTACCTACCTACCTACCTACCTACCTACCTACCTACCTACCTACCTACCTACCTACCTACCTACCTACCTACCTACCTACCTACCTACCTACCTACCTACCTACCTACCTACCTACCTACCTACCTACCTACCTACCTACCTACCTACCTACCTACCTACCTACCTACCTACCTACCTACCTACCTACCTACCTACCTACCTACCTACCTACCTACCTACCTACCTACCTACCTACCTACCTACCTACCTACCTACCTACCTACCTACCTACCTACCTACCTACCTACCTACCTACCTACCTACCTACCTACCTACCTACCTACCTACCTACCTACCTACCTACCTACCTACCTACCTACCTACCTACCTACCTACCTACCTACCTACCTACCTACCTACCTACCTACCTACCTACCTACCTACCTACCTACCTACCTACCTACCTACCTACCTACCTACCTACCTACCTACCTACCTACCTACCTACCTACCTACCTACCTACCTACCTACCTACCTACCTACCTACCTACCTACCTACCTACCTACCTACCTACCTACCTACCTACCTACCTACCTACCTACCTACCTACCTACCTACCTACCTACCTACCTACCTACCTACCTACCTACCTACCTACCTACCTACCTACCTACCTACCTACCTACCTACCTACCTACCTACCTACCTACCTACCTACCTACCTACCTACCTACCTACCTACCTACCTACCTACCTACCTACCTACCTACCTACCTACCTACCTACCTACCTACCTACCTACCTACCTACCTACCTACCTACCTACCTACCTACCTACCTACCTACCTACCTACCTACCTACCTACCTACCTACCTACCTACCTACCTACCTACCTACCTACCTACCTACCTACCTACCTACCTACCTACCTACCTACCTACCTACCTACCTACCTACCTACCTACCTACCTACCTACCTACCTACCTACCTACCTACCTACCTACCTACCTACCTACCTACCTACCTACCTACCTACCTACCTACCTACCTACCTACCTACCTACCTACCTACCTACCTACCTACCTACCTACCTACCTACCTACCTACCTACCTACCTACCTACCTACCTACCTACCTACCTACCTACCTACCTACCTACCTACCTACCTACCTACCTACCTACCTACCTACCTACCTACCTACCTACCTACCTACCTACCTACCTACCTACCTACCTACCTACCTACCTACCTACCTACCTACCTACCTACCTACCTACCTACCTACCTACCTACCTACCTACCTACCTACCTACCTACCTACCTACCTACCTACCTACCTACCTACCTACCTACCTACCTACCTACCTACCTACCTACCTACCTACCTACCTACCTACCTACCTACCTACCTACCTACCTACCTACCTACCTACCTACCTACCTACCTACCTACCTACCTACCTACCTACCTACCTACCTACCTACCTACCTACCTACCTACCTACCTACCTACCTACCTACCTACCTACCTACCTACCTACCTACCTACCTACCTACCTACCTACCTACCTACCTACCTACCTACCTACCTACCTACCTACCTACCTACCTACCTACCTACCTACCTACCTACCTACCTACCTACCTACCTACCTACCTACCTACCTACCTACCTACCTACCTACCTACCTACCTACCTACCTACCTACCTACCTACCTACCTACCTACCTACCTACCTACCTACCTACCTACCTACCTACCTACCTACCTACCTACCTACCTACCTACCTACCTACCTACCTACCTACCTACCTACCTACCTACCTACCTACCTACCTACCTACCTACCTACCTACCTACCTACCTACCTACCTACCTACCTACCTACCTACCTACCTACCTACCTACCTACCTACCTACCTACCTACCTACCTACCTACCTACCTACCTACCTACCTACCTACCTACCTACCTACCTACCTACCTACCTACCTACCTACCTACCTACCTACCTACCTACCTACCTACCTACCTACCTACCTACCTACCTACCTACCTACCTACCTACCTACCTACCTACCTACCTACCTACCTACCTACCTACCTACCTACCTACCTACCTACCTACCTACCTACCTACCTACCTACCTACCTACCTACCTACCTACCTACCTACCTACCTACCTACCTACCTACCTACCTACCTACCTACCTACCTACCTACCTACCTACCTACCTACCTTACCGAAGGTATACCTTTGAAACGACGTTTTGACTATAGTAAACACTGGAATAAAACGTAAGCGTGTTTTAATTTTGCCAGTGGCGCCATCTTTTGGCACAGGTATGAAAGAAAGCATTTGTGGTAAACTTATGTTTACCGCCTTTTGAACTGAGCGTCTCTCTAAGAAATGCTTATATTTAAGAGCAGGTAGTATGAGTTTCATATGTATTTTTAATTATGTAACTTGTTGAGTTTTAATACAATCACAACAGAAAGTGACAGGCATTTTTCTAAACGACTCGGTTAACTAGCTGGGCTAATATTACAATACATAATTATTTATCAACGTTAAGTTATCTCCTGCTCATGCGGGGCCTTACTTACATTATGATAAATGAAGGTAACGCCGTCAAAGATCCCTTCTTTACAATTTCATATTGCATCTACTTTACTTATGCACTTAGTTTTAGAAAGGATCCACACGTTAACAGTACAAAACACTCATGGTGCTATTGTGATTTGTGCCCGAGCAGGCTACGAGAGTGCTCATTTAGTCTGCATTACTTAGAGAGGGGTCCTTGTCTGTGATCACGAATGATAACAATATTGAATCTCTTCGTTCGTTCTTCGGAGTTTCGCAGGTTTACCCCTGAACGGTATCACTTACACTTGAACTTTCTCTTTAAAGTTCATTCAATTGTCCGTCAAAGTAATCTGACTCGTGAACCGCTCAGGGTAATAGTTTAACGTACAGTTCTATACAAAAGTTTACGACAAGAAGTCGTTTGTACCAGTGTTTACGCGATCCCGTCACGACTCGGGGTGTGGATTTCCACCCGTCTAAATCGTATCGACGAGCGCGATTCAGGTCTCCCTCATGAAGCTCTTTATTTAGAGCTATTTACTTTTCTGTGACCCCCGCGTGTCCCACTTACACCGGGGGAGTATGTCACAGTTTTATGTGACTTCTTGTATGATGGTGGTTTGATCTATTATTTTATTTTATCACTAAAATGTTGTTAATGCATTAGATATTTGCATCATTATTATTATCGACGCGTACTTTGTTGTCCCTGAGCAGGCTGCGAGAGTCCTCCATCACTCATTTACTACTTAGAGAGAGAGAAGTTCATGTCGCCTCGAACACTACTGACGTCCCCCTTAAAGACGGACACATGCAGCGTTTGAGAACTACCATGAGTCTCTTCGTTCGTTCATTGAAGGGTCGCAGGTTTACCCCTGAGCGGTGTCACTTATACTTGAACTCTCTCTTCAAAGTTCTATACAACTGTTCCCCAAAGTTGTTGAAGTCTTCCTGTTCGCTCATCGCTACTAAGGAGGCCATGACTCTGTTCTGAGGCCAACGTGTAATTTAGAGACTCGATGTCTGGCACTACGTCGCGGCGCCACACGTCGTTGCACCATGCGGACTTCGAGTCTGTCAGTAGTACCGATTGCAGCGCTAACTGGACTCACTGCAGTTCGTCCCGCGAGCGCTCGCCCTCATTGTACTACATATTTGAACGGACTCGAGGATGTCTTTCCGCGAGAACCGTCAAGTGCGCATAGTGACACGCGCAGTCTGGCTCGTTTTACTGACGCAGGCCTCAGACAGGAGTGGTCCCGGATGTGTCCGCGGACCGCAGTGTGCGTTCGAAATGTCGACATACGTATGTTTCCTGCAGCAGTTCGTCATTGACGTCCAGCGCATTCTCCACTGTACATCGACAGCGAGATAATTGTTCCACCGCTCAGGGTAATAGTTTAATGTACAGTTTTAAATAAAATTCAACGACAAGTCGCATAATATCTCAACCATATTTTGCCACCGTCACGACTCGGGGTGTGGATTTCCACCCGTCTAAATCGTATGGACGGAGAGCGAGACAGGTCTCCCTCAATCAAGCTCTCTTGCTATGAGTGTATATGGGGAAACACTTTTATATATATAAAATAAGTGGTCTTTGTTTAATCATGCCATGCTTTATCGAGTCCATAAACCATTCCGTTAATAGTGCCATCTAGTGGTAAATGGCACATCGATACATGGACATTTTGTCAATTAAAAAAAAAAAAAAAAAAAAAAAAAAAAAAAAAAAAAAAAAAAAAAAAAAAAAACTTCGTGCCACTAGATGGAGTTGTGCGCCAAAGTATTTAAGAATTCGCATTATATCGGAATTCTTTAAGCTATGTTTTGCATTATTATTAAAATTGACATAATTTTACAATGGCCTGTTATTTATGTAATGAAATCGTGTGATTTCTAATTATTTCAATTATATCCAATACCCACGACGTATTCACTCGGCACCAATCGTCGGTCGCCACTGGTCATCTGCTCGTGCACACAATAAAATCCTGTAGCGCCGTCTGGTGGTGAGTAGTAAAAGCTTGATTGTATAGATTTTACCTCAGACTTGGAAAGGACAACCGGCAGATGGCGTTGTAAGTATCGAGTTATAATTTAAGGTTGTGTAGAAATAAGAAAAGTACTACAAATACTTCCAAAATGGGTGTAAATTTATATTTATAAAATTCTGTTTAGATAAATCCCAATAATATAACGTCTCATAAACAATATTTTTCATCGCGCGACCTCGTAATAAGAGTTTTTAATCTTCGATAACTGTGCAAAAGAATGGCTCGAGAGCAAAAAAAAAATTTTAACCTTGTGGTCTTTGGAGTCCCACTAACGCTTAGGATTTTAATTCCCCTACCCAAACAAATAACTATTTTTTAATTTTTTTTTTTCATTTTCCATAAAAATATAATATTAACATCATCAAACTGGCAGCGAGAATACTTTGTAGTGTTTCAGAAAATCATCGGCAGATGGCAGTTTTTAAATTAATATTATGAATTTAGCGTAAATAATAAAAAAATAACAAAAAAAAACTAATACGTTGGATTTTTAAAATAAATATCCTAGCTAGGAATCAAGACAGCTCATTTAGATACAAATAAATTAAAGAAACTGCATATGTTTTAAGGGAAATGTCTTGGGTCATTAAACTACTAAGTACCTATCGTTAAAATGGTCTACAATCAATACTATTGTATATTTAAAAACAGTATATTATTCCTAGTTAGTAGGAACATTGAAACAATTTAAATCAGTTCAGTAGTTTGTGAGTTAGTAACCAAACTCCTCCGTCCTGTTACATAGGTACAGGGAACAGCTAGTTAGTTCACATCGCCGCTTATAGATGGCGCCACACAACAAATTAACACACGCGAACGTTTTATGCGGAAAAAAATCTATTAAACACGCTTCTATATGATACGAGTGGTGGTACGAGTATTACATTCATATTTTAACGTGTTAAACACATGCATGATTACAAATGCGTTTATAACATTAGTAAAAAAGGTATTAAGTTGTGGGCATTTGTGGGTGATTAAAACAATTGAGTAATAAGTATACTTAATATTTTTTTTTAAATACGGGCGCCGCGGCCGCCATCGAAATTATTTTTGTTACACCACAACAACATATCCATAGAGGAGGCCATATTAGACCAAATAGACCACGAGGGCTAGCAGCGAATCGCAGATTCACCCGCGTAGTTCTCTTTCCCGTGGGCATACCGGGATAAAATATAGCCTATACCCAGGCCCCAGTGACGCCTAAGGAGGTACATCTAATAAGGTGCCCCGCCTCCCCCCGAGACCTTGACTGTGAAGATTCGTGAAAAAAGAGGCGCTTCATAGGTTTCGCACACAGGCGCCGCCGTGGGAGGCCGGCTCGGCCCTGCCTTCAGTCGGGACTTGAACCCAGGCTATACTATGACGAAGAACATGGCCAAGGTGTCTGTCTCGACTGTGTATTATGTATCGTGTCGTGTGTCATGTCGTGTCGTGTCTTGTCCCCCTCGTCTCTACTTGTTGAAAATGAACGAGAAGTTGTAGTAGTGGACGTACTTCCGGTCGTTGTCGTTCCGCTCCAGGATGTCGTTGACCAGACCGGCGGGGAGTTCCTCGCTGTAGATAGGGGGGAAGTCCCCTTCCGAGATGACGGGGGACAGCGGGGCCAGTGGGGACAAGGGGGCCTGCGGGGCCAGTGAGATCAGGGGGTCCGGGATGGGCGAGACATCCTCGGGGGGCGCTTCCTCCTCGGAGACGGAGGAGTTCATAGTGCGCCCAAACACCTCATTGAGACCGGAGTAGTACCCGCCGTAAGGCAGGTCGTGCTGCGTGGGTCACTGGCGCGCTCCCCGGCCGTCGCAGGATTGCCTTGTCAACAAATTTCGAGCCGAGTTGGGGCCATATGGCCGTATGTGGGCGAAAATAATAATTTCGTATTTTCGCGCTGTTTTAACGGATTTTGTATATTTTTGATGTGCCTAATCGATTCCGCACACTTAAAACCGGATTTGGAACACTAAGTTTTTGGGCGAATTTCGAGCCGAGTTGGGGCCATATGGCCGTATGTGGGCGAAAATTATAATTTCGTATTTTCGCGCTGTTTTAACGGATTTTGTATAGTTTTGATGTGCCTAATCGATTCCGCACACTTAAAACCGGATTTGGAACACTAAGTTTTTGGGCGAATTTCGAGCCGAGTTGGGGCCATATGGCCGTATGTGGGCGAAAATTATAATTTCGTATATTCGCGCTATTTTAACGGATTTTGTATATTTTTGATGTGCCTAATCCATTCCGCACACTTAAAACCGGATTTGGAACACTAAGTTTTTGGGCGAATTTCGAGCCGAGTTGGGGCCATATGGCCGTATGTGGGCGAAAATTATAATTTCGTATTTTCGCGCTGTTTTAACGGATTTTGTATAGTTTTGATGTGCCTAATCAATTCCGCACACTTAAAACCGGATTTGGAACACTAAGTTTTTGGGCGAATTTCGAGCCGAGTTGGGGCCATATGGCCGTATGTGTGCGAAAATTATAATTTCGTATTTTCGCGCTGTTTTAACGGATTTTGTATAGTTTTGATGTCCCTTATCGATTCCGCACACTTAAAACTGGATTTGGAACACTAAGTTGTTGGGCGAATTTCGAGCCGAGTTGGGGCCATATGGCCGTATGTGGGCGAAAATTATGATTTCGTATTTTCGCGCTGTTTTAACGGATTTTGTATAGTTTTGATGTCCCTTATCGATTCCGCACACTTAAAACTGGATTTGGAACAAAAAGTTTGTGGGTGAATTTCGAGCTGAGTTGGGTCCAGGAGGCGGCCATGTGACTGAATTTGGGCGAAAATTATAATTTCGTTTTTTCGCGCTGTTTTAACGGCTTTTGATGGGTTAGTCCCATTGTACTCCGTTCCTTTGATATCGAAAATGAAAAAATGCATATGTCTTATGACGTTTAGCCTGAGTCAGTCGCGCTGGGTCGAATACAGATTTAATTACGTTACAGTAATTGCCAATAGATTCAATGCAAGACACTGAGGGTTCCCTCCCGTAACAAACAATGTGTAGATACGTACCTGGATGAGCTGCTGAAGTCCACCTTCTCCTCTACTAACACACCGGCCGGTGGTAGAAAACCACTTGTTAATAGTTCACGACACTTGTTGAAACTCAAAACTGTTATTTTGCACAAGGTTAATATGTTTAAATGCGAATTTCGATGTAGTATTTAGACGATCAACGGCGGATCCAGGGGGTGGGTCATGGGGGTCATGACCCCCCCCTGAGCAGGTTCCAGGACTTAGGTGGACCACTAATTAAACATAATGATTTTATTTATAAAAAAAAATGTCACCATACAGAGGCGCCAGGAGGTGGTCAGTGGTCACATAGTCGTGGTCACGTCAAGAACTTAATGTAATTTAATTTAAATCCTACTAATATTATAAAGCCGAATGTTTGTATGTGTGGATGTATGGATGTTTGTTCCTCTATCACGCTAAAACTACTGAATGGATTTTAATGAAATTTGGTACAGATGTTCCTCATACATAGGAATAACACATAGGATACTTTTTATCCCAAAATTCCCACGGGATAAGGTTCCACGCGGGTAAAACCGCGGGGCACAGCTAGTAACAATATACTTACCAGTTGTTTGGTAGAGGGTTAACCAAAACTGGTGAGCGTGTACCTGGGCCTATTTGGGAGACACATTTCGGCCAAAAATTTATTTGTTGTTATAATTTAAAAAAAAAAACGCTAGATTTGTCAATTTTTTTGTCGAAATTGCATCTATTTATCCCTATAGCATTTTTGAGCTGGTTTCCAGTCAATTTTTTTGATTGGTTATGGTCTCAGATATGACCTGGTCTGCTTACAGCATTTTCAGACTCCTACAAGGTCAAAATAATTTCTTTCTTTTCTTTTCCGAACCTTTATTCCATATTTATTTGGGGTCGGTTTTCAATTTAACCATATTTGGCGGAATGTCAATATGTTACGTGTATGTTACTTTTGAGGGCTCTAACTACCCGTAACGATTGTCGATGATGTTAGTGAAATGCTGTAGTGCAGAGTTCCGTGCTGTAGAATGATTTCGAATTATCAAATAAACAAATCATTCATGAATCTCTTTTAGTACGTAATGGAGGTAGAACATTTCGCCAGCACAGTAAAAAGAATGAAAAAAAGGCTGTAAATAGTATAGCATCCCACCAGACGCGTGTGCCACACCACTGGATGTATTCTTAACCTTTTAAGCGATTGCCAGAGCGAAATCTTGACCATTGTACTTGTTTTAAGACTAATTATTTTATAATAAAGTCACTACAGCATCTCAGTATCTTCAGAAGACCTCAGGTAAATCCAAATTTATTCATACTGTGGCGTATTTAAGCCAAACCTGGAATTTCTTTTTAACAGAATCCTATTATTTTTCTTCTATTTCCACTTTGCACCAATATTTTTAACTTGTTCTTTTGTAATACATGTAGTATACCGTTGAAATAAGGAATAAACAGATAAGTTTTTAAATTCACGGTTCCACTTAGTATTCGTTTTGAGTTTTAAGATCCCCTATAAGTTTTTTTTTTCTTTTTACTAGCGTTAAGTGGTCATAACAAATTATTAAGACCTTGTAGGGATCTGAAAATGCTGTGAGCAGACCAGGTGATATCTGAGACCATATAATCAATTAAAAAATCAAAAAGCTATAGGGATAAAAGGTGGCAATTTGGAAAAAAATATTAAAAAATTTCAATTTTGGCGATATTTTTTTAATT
Organism: Timandra comae; assembly: GCA_958496195.1. Classification (NCBI taxonomy): domain Eukaryota; kingdom Metazoa; phylum Arthropoda; class Insecta; order Lepidoptera; family Geometridae; genus Timandra; species Timandra comae. The sequence goes on along the minus strand of OY292379.1, from coordinate 8,012,266 downwards.
TTAACAACTAGGAAATTATTGGCCAAAGTTTATCTCCCAAATAGGCCCAGGTACACGCCTACCACATATGGTTAACCCTCTACCAAACACCTGGTATATTGTTATCAAAACTAAATTATAAGTTCTTACTACTTGACCACGACTATGTGACCCCCTCCTGGCGCGAAAGCTGGATCCGCCCTTGTAGACGATAAGGATTTGTGATGTGTAACGGTAGAATGCGTATAACGTTCTGGTTTCGCGGGTACATCGCTTTTTCTTTTTTAACGAGTACCTAAACATGGGTCAACAAAAGTGTTGCCCTTGTTATGAATGAAAATTCCACAGCATCTTACAAAAAACAAAGCGTAGCGAACATTGCAATTTTTAACCTCCGACGCAAAAAGGAGGGGTGTTATAAGTTTGACGTGTCTGTGTGTGTGTGTATCTGTCTGTCTGTGGCATCATAGCTCCCGAACGGATGAACCGATTTCAATTTAGTTTTTCCGATTTTTTTGTATTAAAGGGGACTTACGTGCAAGTGTTCTTAGACATGTTTGATGAAAATCGGTTGACTCGTTTAAAAGTTATGGGGGTTTGAAAGTAATTGTGTTGGGGTTTTTTTAAATTTTAAATTTAATGTTTTCAATTTTAATTGCAATTTAAATATTGCAATGTTCGTTGAGTGGGTTGTTTTTTATTACCAGTACATTAAAACGGTAGCCGCGTTCCAGTCTCCTGGCCGCCCCCTAGCGTGCAGACTGCAGAGGGCTAGAAGAGTTTTAGTCGGTACGGTCACAGTATAATAACGAGAATGGTACGGGACTCTACGTCTAGCTTCTGGTGACTGCTATGTGCTATACGACACGTCTATGGATTTGTCCTTTTTAACCCCCGACGCAAAAAGAGGGGTGTTATAAGTTTGACGTGTCTGTGTGTGTGTGTATCTGTCTGTCTGTGGAATCATAGCTCCCGAACGGATAAACCGATTTCAATTTCGTTTTTTTGTATTAAAGGGGACTTACGTGCGAGTGTTGTTAGACATGTTTGATGAAAATCGGTTGACCCGTTTAAAAGTTAAGGGGGTTTGAAAGTAATTGTTTGGGGTTTTTAAATTTTTTATTTATCTACTAGCTGATGCCAGCGACTTCGTCCGCGTGGAAATTGGTTTATTTATTTCACGTACCTAGTTTAGTACTTTTTCAAAGTTATACGCTATGTAATCAAACAAATTCTATACCGGATGTTAAAATTATTTTAATCATATGTAATCATTACTAAAAAACAATTATTTTTCTATAATAAAAAATATCTTATAATATAAAATTCTTGTGTCACAATGTTCGTTCCCGTACTCCTCGGAAACGGCTTGACCGATTTTCATGAAATGTTGTGAGCATATTCAGTAGGTCTGAAAATAGGACATATAAAAGTTTTCATCCCGAAATTTCCATGGGAACGGGAACTACGCGTGTGAAACCGCGGGGTACAGCTAGTATGTCTATAAAATCATATACCTAACTATTTAACAAATGTTTAACTACATGCAAAAAATAATGAAATACTGTCACGTATTCAAGGAGGAAGTCGAGAGCATATCTCTATCAATAGTATGATGGATCAAGAAGAATCCACAAAGTATCCGATAGAATTTCTGAATTCATGAAATGTTCCTGGACACCCCTCACATACAATAAATTTAAAAATCAGTGTTCCTATAATTCTTATTCGTAATTAAGGTCCTAAACTGTGCAATGGTACTCGATTAAAGGTCATAAATCTACAACCTAACATAATTGAGGCAGAAATTTTAACCGGTTGTGGTGTCGAAGAAACCGTCTTGCTACCAAGAATACCACTCATCCCTAACAATTTTCCATTCCAATTCAATCGCACTCAATTCCCAGTCGTGGCGTGCTTTGCTATGACGACAAATAAATCCCAGGGTATAAAAGCCACTAAATGCCGTCAGTCGGCGGTGTCGACCTAAGGTCTAATTGTTTTTAGCATGGCCAACTATATGTGGCCTGCTCACGGGTCAGTAATTTATTTATTTATAGCCCCGGAAGGCAAAACTATTAATATAATTTATAGAGAAATTCTTTGAATATGAACTATCAAACAAAGTTTTGTACATGATGCAAGCACACAAAGACAGTGAACAATAATTTAAAAGCATTTATTTTTTGTCCTAAAGTATTCTTCTTCTTCTTTGCGTATCGACTCAAATTTTTGAGGACGACTCGGGTTGGAGCCTTGATAAAGGCTTTTTTAGTGGCCCTGAAAAGGACCGTTACCTAAAGTATTTATAGATGGATATCAAAATTTTTGCTTGATTTAACAAAAAGAAGGTTGAATGCACCTATATATTTAAAACTCAATACTGCCAACCTTTTTGTGTAAAGAATATCATAAATTTTAGGACCATTGCACACTGCCTATTTTTCACTCTCACGTAGATACCGTGACGGATTATACTGGATAAAAAATTTAATGACCAATCTCTCTCGTGTTGTTTTACGTTTACCTACTTTGACATTAGCAGAATTGCGTAGTTATGGCAGCAGTAGCCAAAAACTATTTTGTTTATTGAATTGATACCTTGACGGTGCTGTAGATATTTTTTTGATGTCTGATGCACCATTTTGAGAACTTCAGTATATAACGATCTTATCTCCTAGGTAGCTCAATTGGATAGAGCGGTGCTACGATTCAGCATGGTTCCGGGTTCAAGTCCTGGCTGAGGCGAAAATTTTGAATGCATTTTTCTAAAAGGCTAATAAGTTATTTTAATTTAACTTAAACTATTTAATAAAATATTTATGTTAATAATGCATCCATCAGCAGTTTTCTTATTGTTTTTTATTAAGGGAAAGACATTCAGTTGATGTTTCTTTAACATAGTACATACGTACACTGCACTTTAATATAACGTCTATACTATTTTTTTGCTTGTTAACAAAAGTTTCGATTGCGTGAAAATCCGCTATGTGCATACGCCCTTTAAGCGTTCGATATTGAAGTATTCTATATTCTGTCAAATTTGATATCTATGAAATATTATTATACAAAATCCAAAATGTAGTACATATTTTTGTCAGCAATGTTTTCTCGTCAAAAGGAAGCGAAGTGTTGATAAATATATTTTTTGATTGAAATCAGCGGACCGATGAACAACAAAGACTACGATTCCTCCCAAATTTTAAAGAATATCTCAATAACTTAGAACTAACTAAGATGGTAACTTGCGCGATATAAACGGATATTACCCAAGCGATGTCGTGGGCGGAGTATTATTTATTAAATTCAAAACAACAAAATAGATTTTTATTGATAACTTTTCTTTTCGTTATCCAAATGAGATGAAACAAAGCCTATATATTGCGCCAGATTAAGCTTAATCCATATGTGGAAACGCCATGAAAATCCGTTCAGTACTTTCTGAGATTATCGTGAACAGACAGACAGACAGACAGACAGGAAAGAAAGTCGAAAATTGTTTTTTTGTGTTCCTTTGACCTTCTTTTATCCCCCCCTATAAGTTTTAGGAAAATGTATTTAATGTACAGACACGGTGGTTCTACTGTTTTATTATTAGTATAGATAACTAGTGCAATTATTCAAAATAACAAATACAGTAGTTTAATGGTAATGGTATTCAAATAAAACACTTAGTCATGATCATCATTTAATAACACCCCGTCCCCTACCGCGCGGGCGCTGCGGCCGCGGTGGTGGGTTGGTCCCCGGCGCCCCCGACGGCCCCGCCGCCCCCGGTGGCCCCGGTGCCGTCCCCGCCGGGCCGTCCCCGCCGGGCGCGCCCGTGATATTAATAGAGTGACGAAAAATGAATAATCAAATTACATATGATGTTGAAATCGATCTATTTATTGATTGCAGAAGGTACGGTGTGAACGCCATTCAGCGTAATGTAAACGAGGTTTGATTGTTTGTTGAGGTTGTTGGGTTTCCCTATAGTTGCGCGGCGATCCAGTCGCGGTGGTAGGAGACGCGCTGGTAGCCGGCGGGCAGCCCCGCGCCGCACCCCGCCGCAGACACGAACGTCGTCACGCCGATCTGAAACGTTACGCCGCTACAATACGAACCACTACGCTACGCTTTGTGTATGCATGATACTGACCAAGTGAAAAATACGGTGTGTGTAAGGCGTGTCCGTCCTTGTTTCTGCGGGCCTCCACTCCCTCACAGACAAACGCTGGGGTTGTTAGTGTGCGAGTGTCGCGACATCGACCTGACGACGCGCCCGGCGGCGCTCTCCTATTGATCAACTAGTGAGTGTGTGGGTGCGGTGTGTGTCGTACGTACGAGGAGGTCGTTGCCGGCGGCGGAGTAGAGTATGAGCGGCCCCCCGGAGTCCCCGCCGCAGGGCCCGCGGCCGCCCGCGCCCGAGGAGCACACGGTGCCGGCGCGCACCGCGTCCCCGTACACCGCCGCGCACGCCGCGTTGCTCACAACCGGCACGAACACGTCGCGCAGGCTCGCCGCCGCCGTCACCGGACTGCCTGCACACACACACACGTCACACTCCGCCGGCGCCCCCACACTGCATAGTACCCATATACCGACCGTCACTGGTGCGGCCGAAGCCGATCACCTCCGCGGTGTAGCCCTCGTACGTGTTGGAGCCGGACGCCATCGCGATCGGCCTCACCGCCGCTGGAACAAGCGAGAAGGTGATTGTGAGAGCGGGTGCGGCCCGGTGACGTCACGCGGGCGGGCGGACACTCACACGAGGTGGACACGTATGGCAGGGTGAGCACGGCGAGGTCGTAGTGCGGCGCGCCAGGCGCGTACTGCGCGTGCGCGGCCACCGCGCTCGCGTACACGCGCGTCCCGCCCGAGAACAGCCGCACGCTGCCCAGCACCACCTGCACACACATCCGCGCACACGACATGACCGAGTGTCGAGTGTGTGCCGCGGCGAGGTGCGAGCTCACGTACCAGCATGGCGTACGCCTGCGACTGCCCGTCGTACCAGCAGTGCGCGGCGGTGAGCGCGCGCGTCGCCGACACCAGGCTCGAGCCGCACACCGACGTCTGGCCCGACGTCAGCGAGATCACCAGCCCGCCCTGCACACACCACCTCACACCTACTCGTACCGTGCTCATACTCCTACCTCGCTAGTGCATTGGACTGTGCGAACGACTCACAAAGAAGGGATGTTCCCCGACGTAGGAGGCGAGCCCCCCCACGACGCGTCCCGCCCCGCGCCGCTCCGCCTCCTCCTCAGACTGCTTGATCCGCTCGGCCTCGGGCACCCCGACCCGCGCGTGGTACCGAGCCGCGCCCGCCGACACCTCTGCCGACGGGACCGCGCCCTCCGACAGGTCGGCCAGCGGGACCACCGCCGCCGTGACCTCCTCGTGTGACGTGTCGTCTGTCACCGCATACGGTCCCGGACCGCCGGGCCGCGGGACCGCGCCCGTCATCGCCGCCGCGACGCACATACACAGGACCAGGAGGTGCATGTTTTCGATCGTAATGTAACGACGGGTGCGTGTGCCTGTGCATCTTATATACTCATTAACACTTCACGTTATCTGATTCGTGATAACATCATAATCTAGGTATACTCGACATCGCACGGCCATTTTTAAGGCCGCTACTAAGTGTGCATCAAGCCCACGACTTTTAACATACAACAAGCTGACAGTTATGGCCGACCGGGACCCCGGCGTCTCCTGCGTCCGTTGATTCGGTGTCCCCGTGCCCGTTGATCCGGGGTCCCCGTGTCCGTTGATTCGGTGTCCCCGTGTCCGTTGATCCGGGGTCCCCGTGTCCGTTGATCCGGGGTCCCCGTGTCCGTTGATCCGGGGTCCCCGTGTCCGTTGATCCGGGGTCCTTGTGTCCGATGATCCGGGGGTTTCTCATCGGCATACCGGTATTAAATTTAGCCCATTCCATGTTATCTGATAAGTATCTAAGATTTGCATTTTACATGTTTTGTGATATTGCAAATCAAACACTTCAACATTATTATATTATAGATATAAAATACAAGTAACAATTAATACTCGTATACGTACTTGATTACTCATCTACATGTGTATAAAATAGCGAGAAAATATTTGTATATTCATTTGTATATATTACACTTATTTTATAATAGTTATTTATGGTACAAGCGAGTAAAGTTAGTGAAGGCTCCCGAGGCGCTATTGAGGCCCGAGCCGTCAGGCGAGGGTCTGAAGGTAGCCGAGAGAGCCGATAGTAATCATCAATACACGCGTTTTTCAACACACTTGCGAAGAAAATAAAAATAAAATATAATTTTTCGCTAATAAATAAACAGTTTTTCTATTCGCGCCTTTCGTGCGCATCTAACACAACAATGGTGATCGGCCATAAACGAATGAATGGAATCGACCATAGACCTATCGAAAGTAAAGGGCTTCACACACAGCAGCTATAAATATTTATAAGAACACTCTTTATAACACTTTAGCAGCTGGAGAGTGGAGAGTGTGTCAATCGGGACGTTTGCCAATGAAATGAAATGAAGGGAAGGAGACATTACATTACCTGTTGTGTGTGTGATACATTAAGATAATGTAAAGCTATACATCCCGGGATGTAATGTACATTAATATACATTATAGCTGCTGTGTGTGAAGCCCTTAAGGCAAAATAACTAAAGTTTGTTTTGTTTTTGGCATCGAAACTTGTTTGAAAACAAAGCAAATTAAAAAAAAAGACCAAGTGTGGTGTCGTGGGACACCAGGTAAGAACGAAGTTACTTAATAGTTATTTATGGTACAAGCGAGGTAAGTTGGTGATTACTTCCGAGGCGCTATTGAGGCCCGAGCCGTCAGGCGAGGGTCTGAAGATAGCCGAGGATAGTAATCATCAATACACGCGTGTACCATACAACGTTTTTCAACACATTTGCGAAGAAATTATAATTTAACGCTAATAAATAAACAGTTTTTCTATTCGCGCGCATCCAAAACAAGGGTCCATATTGGCTCACCTAAAGTTCTTTACCCGAAAATGTTTTTCCTAACTATTTGTAGTCCGAATGATCATTCTTCCTAAAATTTTTCATCCTAAAGTTTTTATTCATACTATTTGTAGTGCTACCGACGATGCTCATAACACTCATTTTTCCGAAAATTTTAATTCATAACATCTTTAATGTAAATATATTTAAACTCCTACTGTTTTTTATCATGCAACGCTTTTATCCCTAAACATACTTACCATAATATTTTCACTCATGCTCAGAAAGAAACATTTACCAAGTGTAATAAAAAATATATGTGGGTAGAAGATGATATTTATAGTTTTAATGATTATTATACGACTCGTTTACGGTTATGGTTATGGCCTGGGAGTTTACCATAACCATAACTAAAGGACCAATTCGGTTCTGGCACTTCGCCGGCCGCTGCCGCGGCACGCTCGCTACGCTCGCTCGGCTCGTGCGTTGGGGTCACAGTTCTAACATAACCTAAACCAATAATTAGGAATAGGACCGATTCGTTACTGGAACTTGACTGAATGATTGGAGCAGGACTCTGGTTTTGCTCGCTCGGCTCGTGCGTTATATGTTATACCTACATGTTATGTAAAAACAAAGTTACGAAAAATTTATGTATATAATATTGATTATAATAAATAAAAATAAATCTAAACAAAAAAGATATGACTTTGAATAATAGTATGAACGATGGTTATGTTGAGAAAATATAGGAAAACAAATGTTTCGGAATTAAAACATTAGTGACAAAGATTTTAGGAGTTGCGATTGTTAGGATAAAAAATGTTAGGAAGAAAATTTTCGGATTTCCAATTATCGGAGTTGAAATTTTAGGTGAACTTTGGCGCACCCCCAAAACAACAATGGTGATCGGCCAAAGAATATACTTATTAAAAAAAAATAACGAATGAATGAATGAATGGAATCGCCCATAGACCTACCAAAAGTAAGGAAATATAGCTGAAGTTTGTTTTTAAAATGTATGGACACAATTTTTTTTGGTATCGAAACTTTTTTTAAATAAAATCAATTTAAAAAAACAATCTATGACTCACTTGTGAATCAAGCGTGTCATTATTCAACTGTTTTTGCACAAATAAGGGCCCTTTATGAGCAAATGTGTTGAAAAAAAGTATTATTTTCAATGGTCAAAATAAGAAGAAAATAAAGTGTCTACTCAAAAGAGCCATAGGTTACATACCTTTTAATAATTAAAAAATAAACGCGCGCCGCGCTGTTCGAAATTTGAAAAAAGTGTCGTGACAACTTTTCGTAAGAATTTTTTCCGTCTAGCCCCCTTTCACAACACGCGATAAGGACCTTCGTTCCAAAAAAACTATAACTCACTTGTGATTAAAAAGTGCCATTATTCAACTGTTTTTGCACAAATAAGAGTTCCTTTATTAGCAAGTGTGTTAAAAAAAAATTATCACTATAAAAATGACTGTTAGTTCGATGACTATTCACTAGAGTGTCACTAATGGAAAGGTGATCAGGTGATCACGCGAGCGCGGGCCCGGTGCGGCCGTCCAGGCCCCTCGGCACGCGCTTGGCCACTTCACTCCACTCAAACGTGTTTCAATCAATATTAGACAAATATACGAGTATTGGACGGCTGGAAAGCATTATGCGTGTAAACCCGCGTGGCGCGCTCGTATCGCATATTGATAGTGTCGACGACGAAGCGGTTGGAGAGGTTTATTTACCGAGAGCCACTCGACGCTGATACGGGCCGGGGACGCCCCCGGGCGGCTCGGGCACACTACCGGTACACACGGCCCCTGCTACAAACACCAAAACAATACAGTCATGTGATACCTTTTGGGTAGGTAGTATTAAAGAAGTAGTAGTATTAAAATTAAAGGTTGTGTTTTTTAATATATTCCATAATTTTATAAAACGTCTACTAAATGAAACAATTCCATTAAAAACTATAAAATTAAAATGTAATAAAAAATCTACTTGGTTAACAAAGGGGTTAAAGAGGTCGTGTCTTAACAAACGCTTATTAAAATCACTTATCATACAAACAGATAGTACAACACTAAAAGAGTACTATAAAAAATATGAAAAATCTTAAAGAAACAGTTGCCAAATCAAAAAAAAATACATTATTTTAATAAAATGAAAAAATCAACAAAATGTTACAAGAAGTATGTGGCAAATAGTTAAAGAACGTACAAACAAAACATCAAATAAACCAAAAATAAATATGTCAGTAAATGTAAATGATACTTTAATAGATGATCCTGTAGATGTTGCAAACCACTTTAATAATTTCTTCTCCACCGTTGGCGCAACACATTTTAGTTTTGATAAGCCAAAAGGTAGACCAGTAATTAACAGAACATAAAACTTTATGTATATACATGATACTAGTCCGCAAGAAATATTTTCAATAATACGTAAATTAAAGAGTAAGAAAAGTTTTGGATTTGACGAAATTTCACCGACACTAATTAAAGAATGTGCACACAAACTTGCTATGCCACTTTCTTTGTTAATTAATCAGTCTTTTAGAGAAGGAATAGTCCCTGATTTGTTAAAAATTACCGAAGTAAGGTCGCTACATAAGAAACATGAAAAACATAACTGCAATAACTATAGACCGATTTCTCTTCTTTCAGTAATTTCCAAAGTATTTGAATATGCTATATATGTACAATCGAATATATGCGTTTTGTGAAAAGTTTAATATATTTCATGACAACCAATACGGGTTCAGAAAAGGGAGATCTACTTCGCAGGCAGTCGGCTGTCGCTCAACTTGTAAACGATATATTAAATGTTATAAATAACAAGAAATATGCTGTAGGGTTAATGTTAGATTAGACATGTCGAAGGCCTACGATAGAGTCTGCTGAATTGATAAAAAAACATCAAAGAGCCCAAAAAAGTTTACAAAAAAACTTTACACGAAGATGTTGTTATGCACAGGAGCTAAACAAAAGCATTTTGAGCCCTTAATGTAAAAATGAAATTGAGTAATAAACAAATTTCCATAATTAGCTATTGTTTTCTCTCAAAAATTTCCTTTTACTTTGATATTAGTTTAAATAAAAAACTGCACATATCACAATTGTTATACTTTTTTGTAATTGTTATGATATGTAGATGTTTTTAAAATAAATTCCACAGGGCTACAATACATTTTTTTACAAGGTCAGCTCAAATACCACTTAAAGTATTTTGAAATTTAACAATTGCAGTTGTTTTGTTGATTAATTTTAATGTTAATGATAATTACACTAAAATATGATTTAAATTAGAAAACCCTATGTTTTCTTAACGCCCTTGAATAAAAATAACATCAAAATAAGTAATAGATTTTGTAGAATTAAGAAAAATGTGCACATAGTACGATAATTTCTCCTACTTACTAAAAACGTCATAACTTCAAAACTATGAGGCCTAGGACAATAAATTTTGGTGATTCTGGTAGGTAACGCACTCCCCTATCCTCCATATCCCGTTGGTCCACTACTTACGGGACACCCTGTATATTTCAGAAATTGTATATACAGCGGGGAGCCGACCATACAATAAAAATTTTAACCACGTATATAGGTATAATGACATTTCTAGTTACTTCACAAAAAACAAAAAAAAATTATCCAGTAATTTAGGCACAGGACATGATTTTTATGATGTCGTTGCATTTTGGTTGCGCAATGTCGCGAGCTCCGTACTTAATTCCGAAACAACGCGCTCGGATTCCCTCAGCTTGACTCGGATGTAGGTGACCTCGGCCTTCAGCAGCACCACGTCCTGCAGCAAGGCCTTGATGTCAACTTGGTCCATGCCGTCCGCGGAGGGAGAGTGTCCGTCCATATCACACTTTTTGCAAACGTATTTTATTATTTCATCGAGGCAGCCGTGATGACACAACTTCTCGCGTCAACGGTATGAACGCGAATGATATCTTTGCAAGCCTTAGATAAACAGATGAGCCTTCGACAAGTAACGAGGACCCAAGTGACGTGGCTTCTGATTGGTATGAGCCCCAGGCTTATGACTTCTGATTGGTCTGAGCCCATGGCTTATGACTTCTGATTGGCTTGAGCCCCTGGCTTATGACTTCTGTTTGGTCTGAGCCCATGGCTTATGGCTTCTGTTTGGTCTGAGCCCTTGGCTTATGACTTCTGATTGGCTTGAGGCCCTGGCTTATGACTTCTGTTTGGTCTGAGCCCATGGCTTATGACTTCTGTTTGGTCTGAGCCCCTGGCTTATGACTTCTGATTGGTCTGAGCCCCTGGCTTATGACTTCTGATTGGTCTGAGCCCATGGCTTATGACTTCTGATTGGTCTGAGCCCCTGGCTTATGACTTCTGTTTGGTCTGAGCCCCTGGCTTATGACTTCTGTTTGGTCTGAGCCCCTGGCTTATGACTTCTGTTTGGTCTGAGCCCATGGCTTATGAATTCTGACAGCTCCAGGACGAGCTGTGCCACGAGTTGGACTCTGATGAGTCGTAGTATGGGACATGTTTGTATGGCAGACATTGTCTTGTCTGTATTAATGGTAGTTCGAGTTGAAAGATGCTTTTATGTGGAACCGATGTACACACGCAAAGTTATGTCTCACGCAAGTCCGCGTAGATCTCTAACGAGTCGTGAGGTGGCACTCCCCCTACGGGACCTGCCCCGGGTGATCGGTACAAACAATAAGGTTATGGAACAAGATCGCTAGTAAAGATTTCAAAAATTCTTTCACTATTGGAAAGCTACATAATCCCCGAGTGTCATGGGTATACTTATTATATTTAAAAAAAATAGGGATCCTCACTAAAACTCCAATAATGTAACCCAAGGTGTTAAAAAATTACCTCAAATATTGTTATATCGCATTTTTAATCATTCGATTCGAAAGATCACGAGTTTAAAAAGTAAGTACTTATTATAAAAAGATACGTGGTCGCGAGCTAGCTACACCTTCGAGACATAATGTGGTTTCAGCATGATGGCTGCTCTGCCCATTTCAGGAGAAGTGTCAGAGAATGGCTTAACATAAATTATCCAAACAAATGGATTGGACGAGGTAGGCCTATACCCTGGCCAGCCGAAAGCCCGGACTTTACCCCCATGGATTTTTATGTGTAGGGCACATGAAGAGTCTCGTGTACAGTGAGCCCAAGCCAATTTCATCTATTGAGGTACTGAGAGATTGAATCATTAATGCGGCCAATGAAATAAGAACAAAATTAACTACTGGTGTAGTGAAAATCGAAAAATAAGGCGAAGATGTGTGCAACGCAGAGGCGGACATGTCGACCCCCCCAGGGACGCCCACCTTGTCGTGGTGGGGGGGCTTAGTAGTCGTGGTAGCGCGTAGAAGCTAAGAGGCGTCCAGGGCGGGCTGCCTGCGGGCAGAGGTTGCGGGGCCTGTCCGGGCTCCGCAGCTGTGAGGGGGCGCTGTTGCAGAGCTCGGAGGTGCGGGGCCGCGACAGGAGAGGAGTGTCGGTATCACGATGCGCCGCTCTCTCTATCTGTCGCGGGCCGGCACCGCTTGATGCCGGACTCGGAGGGGTTGCCGGGGAACACCGTCTTCGGCGGCCGTCAAGGCCCGCCTCTCCGTGTGTTCATCATGGATTTGAGGCGGGTGGAGGGTGGTGAAGCATGTAGTGTTGTGGCGTGGCAGAGGGCCGCACGCCGTGCTGCTTCCCGCACTTCCAGAGCGACCTGGGAGGGGTTCGCTGGAGAGGGCCTGCGGGTCACATGCCTGGGCGTCGCAGTAGAAAAACATCTGATCCTGCGGCGCCCTATAAAGAGGCGGACATGTCGAACATGAAATTTAGACTCAAAAATGGTGTGTGTAGAACTTAAAAGTTTGATAAATTTAGTATTTTTTGTTATGTATGCTGACCTACATTTTTATTTATCCACCAAGTAGCCTATAAATGTAAATGTTAAGTACAAAATCTATAAAACCCTAGGTTGTTATACCTCGTTGGATAGTTGATGAAACGTAGATATTTTTAGGCATATCTACCAAACAGGCGCCACATATTTTTTTCTTTAGATATCCTTGAAAGAAAAATAAACTTTCTGATTTTTATTAGTTTTTATAAGTTTTAATCGTCTACAACTACTTATTTATTCATTTTAGGTACAATATTTGTTATTGGGGTCACAAATCACTATATTTTAAACGTTAAATCAACGACTTTGACATAGTACATATCTAAGCTTATAGCCGAAGATCCGGTGATTTTTATAAAAACAAATAAGTAAATTGAAATATCTCGAAAACGGTTGGGTTTAGGGTAGAGTGTTTCATGGTGAAATCAGTCAGAAACGATGTAAACTACACGCCCTTGACGAAAATAGGTCGATTTAACCAGTAACCCTGTATATATTGAGATTATTTTTGGGTTTACTTTTCAAATATTACTAAAATTTGTTTCATAACAAATACATTTTGTTGCAAGTGATGGCAGACTGACGGAACTCACCGTATCACAAAGACGTTTCATTTCAAAGAATACATAAAAGTAATTCCATTCTCTTTGTTTCATTTGCCTTTTTGGTTATTTTATGTTTAGAGCAAAAGTATATGTGTCCAATAGGTGATGAAAAGACAAACTAATATAATGCAAGTGGAGCGGGGCGCGGTCCGCGACGCAGTGTTGCATATATCGGTTTCACACTTGAAGCAGGCCGGCAGCTTGCAGTCGGACCCGTCGCTGCATCCCTTGTGGTGCCCGGGGGTCGTGCCCTTGGCTGCACAACACAAATACACATCAGACGCTCCGCACTGGGAGAGTTGCAGTTTCATCGGTCAGTCAACCACTGGGATCCGGCGCGAAACAAACAAAGTTAACAACAACAACTACTTTTGTTGGTCTCAGAGCAATTTTCTTGTCAGGATCTGCGCAGACGACGGAGTTTTATCTATTATTATTATTTCGCAATAAATAATAATAATTATTATTAAGCCCGCAGGGCACCTTTGAGGCGGGGTGTCGGGGAGTAGCGACACCGCGGACCTGACGCGCTCCCGGGGGAGGTCACCATTCCTCACCTCCGCTTGCCTTCACTGGCCGGCGGAGTGAGCACTGACGAGGAACAGGTCCTCCACCTCCGTGCTTGCCTTCACTGGCCGGCGGAGTGAGCACTGACGAGGAACAGGTCCCCCACCTCCGTGCTTGCCTTCATTGGCCGGCCCGCGAGAGCACTTTGGTGCTCGGAGAATGAGGGGCGTTGTGTAAGTGGTGAGTTGGCTTAGCATGAAGCTGAACCCTCGGGCTCAGTGGATCGCGGTTTAAAACCCAGGGCGTCTGCTCCACTCTCAAAGCCGCTCGTTTCTTGTTGCCCCCTTGTTGCGACTCGAGCGACTTGTTTGGGGGGTCCAGTTATAGAGCTGGCAAGTCTCCACCCACCACTTTGTACGTGTTTATAGCATTGTATCGGCGGGTGCCATAGTCCCCATAGTTCCCCAATATCCAGTCCATTAAACATCCCATTCCCATAACCCAGTCGTAGATTTCCATATATTTGCAATAATAGTCCTCCTTAATAGTCCCGGGAAAAGACATGACAATAATATTTATTATAATAATTGTATGTCTTTTCCATTCACGGGACTATTAAGGAGTCCCGGTCTTTTGGAAGGCTAGTATGGGGCCAAAGCCAACACACGGAAGCCCTTTGACATATTTAATCTTGTGTAAAGGATGCACAATCCGGCGACTATCCCTGTATAACACTATAAAATGCATCCAAGGACAGTCCCCGGTTCTGCTGGGACTATTGCAAATATATGGAAATCTACGACTGGGTTATGGGAATGGGATGTTTAATGGACTGGATATTGGGGAAGAATGGTGGTGAGGAATGGTGACCTCCCCCGGGAGCGCGTCAGGTCCGCGGTGTCGCTACTTCCCGACACCCCGCCTCAAAGGTGCCCTGCGGGCTTATTATATTATTATTATTATGTCCTTGGTTATTTGGGGGACTTCTTGTACACGATAATTGTAATCCTCGTTTGCGTTACTTGATACAGTTGTAAGCTATCTATTTTAACAGACAAAAATCCCTCGTCTGCCTTTGCTCAAATTAGAGTCTTATGGCTTGTGCAGACGAGAAATATTTGTCCGCGGATTTAGTCCGCTAAAATACAACAGTATCGAGTAACGCAAACGGATATTTAGGCCGCGTGCCCACGTAACCTTTGAATATTGGCTTCCACAGCGTGCACTTCTCTTCACTTTCGGGAAACAAATGCTCGCACACCGTGTGCGTTGAGTTCGCCGTAATTCCGCGGCGGACTTTTTTTTCGCGGAGCATACTTTTTTGTCCGCCGCGGAGAAACCTCCGTTGTTTGCGCCGGCCCTTTCTTTTACATTTTACTGTAAAATTAGGGTCTTACCGCACTACACTGCACTGCATTGCAGCGAAGCGACGCGACACATAGCGACAAAATATTATTTCTAAAAAAAAATATGAGTATACCGCACTACGCTGCAGCTTAACTACGCGGCGCGATACTGCGCGTCAAAGTTGACCAACTCATCAGATCTGCCGCTCAGTGTCGCGTGGTGTAGATCCGCTGCAGTGCAGTGCAGAGCGTAGTGTGGATCAGCCTGGACCCTTAATCACGACGTGATTTCACCAGTACACAAGGCCAGCTGGTTGGCCGCCGTGAACCTAAACTACTGAAATCACCAAATATAAACTCACAGTGGGGCGTGATCGGGCTAACCTTTAAAATCCCGTTTGGTGCAGAATACTTCATTCTTAGCACATTCAACAATTTCCGCCGGTTTGATAGGTTTCCCTGACACTGTAATGTCTACGTAACAACGGATTCCGTCTGCAGCATCTGCAACAATGACATAAATCATATACGTACAGTCTCGGAATTAAAAGGTACGTAATTTTTTTCTTTTAATGTTCTGCAAACGTATATTTTGAAAATCGACTTGTCAACAAAATATTTATGATTGATAAACTAAAACCTTGTTGTTGGTTCAACCTGCCATGAATAATTCTGTTAAACCATAAAGAAAGAAAGAAAGGAAACTAAACATACGAAGTCGCGATACAGATGGACTATCAAGTGACGTACCCAGATGTGTACCCTGAGAGTGCGGGTAGCGCGTCAAAACAAACTCCATATACACCCCTATTTTGAAATTATGGGACTTATTAAAATCAGAATATCTGTAGCAGTAACTGATTCCATATATCCAATAAAAATATCAAAAATGATAGTCGATTACTTATCTTTCAAAAATACTAAATAAATGCCGTATTACCAGACGGCACACTAGCTATCAAGAATTCTGTGACGGCTCGGGTCGATGACCGCGCTCAGCTGTGTATCGCAGCGTTCGCCTGTTGTTCGGTGTAGAATAACAATAAAATTCGGCGGGATTTTGAAGAACTTTGACTTATCATAACTTTTTAAATAAAAGGAAAAGATAAAAACTAACTTCACTATTATATTGTCACCCGTCGTTTACATTAGCTGTGTGATTAAGTATCTCGAATTCAAAATAGGGGTGTATATGTAATGTAATTAGCTTAAGTTCTCGTATTGGCAATAAATGATTTTTTATTTATTTATTTAGAATAAATTCGAGACTATAAAGAATATTAGAAAATGTTTCAAAAAAATATTAAGATATTTTTTTGCGCTCTCTGAAAAAAAAATAAGGGAAACAAAGTGGAGTGCCGAAAATTCAATTAAAAAAAATACAAAAAATAGACGAGAGACCTTCTATGATATTTAATAATTTTATTACAGAACAACAAAAGTAAAAAATAATATAAGTTAAAAAAAATAACTATCTTCTTCTAAATATATAAAACTCTTCCGTTACTGACTGACTGACTGACAGACAACGCACAGCCGAAACTACTGGTCGTAGAGAGCTGAAATTTGGCACGTGTATTTGTTGGGGGGAGTAGGCTACCACGAAGAGAGTATTTTTGGAAATTTCCCCCCTAGGGGGAGAAAAGGGGGAAAACCAAAATTCTGCCGGAAGTCATTATTCCACGCGGACGAAGTCGCGGGCAAAAGATAAAGATAAAAGATTTTCTAATAAAACATTTAAACGGATTTTTGTCGTGGTTATAATTTGTTTTACATTTCTGACGTTTCGGATTCTTTACAGAGCCCGTGATCACAGAAGACTGAAAATATTTTCTATTCAATATCTGATTCGTCTGATCTTAAGTTATGACTCTCGAATTCATCGGACTCATTAAGTTCTTTCTCATTAACTTCCATTTCAGGAGGAGTTTCATCTCCGATAAAACCTGTTGGTTTTAAAAAACCGTCTAAATGCCAACCGTAGTTTACAGGGTTTAACTTCGCACATACAGGTTCAATTGCTTTAAGCCACATAGAATTTACACATATTTGACTGATGTACCTATGAATTTACTCGTCTTATTAAGTCCTATATAGTACTAGCTGCGCCCCGCGGTTTCACACGCGTAGTTCCCGTTCCCGTTCCCGTGGGAATTTCGGGATGAAAAATAGATGTTGGCCGATTCTCAGACCTACTGAATATGCTCACAAAATTTCATGAGAATCGGTCAAGCCGTTTTGGAGGAGTATGGCAACGAAAACTGTGACACGAAATTTTATATATTAGATTAACTGCGCCCCGCGGTTTCACACGCGTAGATCCCGTTCCCGTTCCCGTGGGAATTTCGGTATGAAAAATAGATGTTGGCCGATTCTCAGACCTACTAAATATGCTCACAAAATTTCATGAGAATCGGTGAAGCCGTTTCGGAGGAGTATGGCAACGAAAACTGTGACACGAGAATTTTATATATTAGAAGATAATTAAATTTAAAAAAAAGTTAAAATAAGCAAGAAAAATTTGCCACGAAGGTGACGATGAGAATCGAAAAAATGAGAACGACCCATAAATATCTCGTATGTTACTGGTTTAAATGAGCTAAGTTTGATTTCAATTGCTTAAATAAAATACAGTTAAATGATGTCTACGCAAATGATCGGTACAAGTATCAAAAAATATAAAAACTTACATATCTTCGTCTTCGAAACGATGATAATGATGATGATCCTTTACGATGAAGGAACACAATTGTCTTTTGAGGAGTGCAGTGTGCAACGCGGTCAGTGACGGACGTGTCCGCTGCACACACGAATTTGAATATTCGCGATTTTGCGGCGTCAGCCGCCGCCCGCTACAATGGCTATGAGTTCCCAACTTATAGCCAACGAAGTGTTGGCGTTCGTACAGCACGTAATTAACACGTTGGACGAGTTCGATATAACACAGATCGGCAAGTCCTTCTACAAGCCCGAGGATATTAGCTCTGCAAAAATCCTCCTATTTCGGTCGGTCGGCAAGATCGACCAGATGCCGTCCCGCAGGAGGGATGAAAAGGGAGAGCAAAGTCTCCAGGATATTATTTCCTTTTTAAAGGAGACCGACCCTGACGACGTGCCTACTTTCGTGACTAAGAACGTGCACAAGCTGCCGCCGGTCGCGTTTGACCGCGTCGACGTCACCAGGTTGATGATGGATGTCACAACCCTGAAGTCAACCCTGGCGGAGATGGTGTTGAAGCTGGAAACCTCACATAATGTCATCAGTGAGCTACGTGCTGAAGTTGCAAGTCTACGTAACAACACGTCGGTATGTAGGTCACCTGAGGTCGACAACATCAACACTCGTCGCGGGGCATGCAATGCTTCGACAGCGAGTTTCGAGTCAGCGAAACTGGACTCGTCGCCGCGTGCCGTCCCCGCACGTGATAGCGGCGCCCCGCGCGCCGCCTGCTCAGCGCCTCCCCCCGCGGAGGCCCCGCACCGCGTCATCACGTCGACACCTCGCCGTGATTACGCCACCGCTGCAGCCCGCCAGCCTCCCGCCGCGCGGACAAACAACAACAAGGAGAGAGGTAACGGGAAGTCTCGCGCTGAACCCTCTCGACGTGTGGAGTCACTGAGCTCTAAGAAGAGCTTACCCGACAAAGACGGCTTCATCAAAGTAGAGCGGAAGAAGAAAAAGCCTCTTTGTCGCAACCTATGTGGCACCGCACCGACTGGACACAACCACCTCCTGCGTCCCGCCATCCCGATGACGTACGTGTACGTGTCCCGCCTCCACTACACCACGAAGGCCGCTGACATCGTGGAGTACCTGGTGGCCAAGACGAAGTACCGTCTGACGGTCGAGCAATTGGAGTCGCGCAACAGTGTGAACTTCAATTCCTTTGTTGTGCGCGTGCCGACCGAACTGCTATCGACCTTCCTGAGGGAGGAGCTGTGGCCGAAGGGAGTTCTGTTCCGGAAGTACCGGGGACGTCGACGACCTCCGGGCCACGCCAGACCTGCGCCTCACGTCGCCGTCACAACGTGAACACATTAGTTTTAAGTTTTATAATTTATATCTATGTTAGTCTGTAAGGTATTTATGTAAAATATTATGTATGTGTATTTATTTATTTTGTTATGATATTTTATATGTGCGCGTAATTTGAGAGGCATTACCTTACCATGATACAGTTTTAAACTAGTATGGGAGGTAAGGTCTCGATAATTGCGCTAAATGTATTTGTATTGTAACAAAATGTTTATTAAATAAATTGAATTGAAATTGAATTGAATTTTGCCCGAATCGATCACTGTGATTGATTGCCGCTGTTGTCTTAAACAGCAAGCCCTTGTTACTACGCATATCTAAATTACCCAAAATCGTCTGACCGATGCATATTGCGTTCTGAATTAAAAAAATCATGAAAACCATGTTTTTTTAGACTATTGAGGGTAAAGTATAAATAATTACGATGATTTTAGTATATAATATATATATGTATACACTGAAATTTGTTGACACAGCATCCAAAAGTTTTGCTGCAACGGGCAGCGTGACACGATGAGAACGCGAAAAATATTGTTTGTGATATGTTTTTGATCGTTAGAGTTAAGAGTAATGTTATTTATGCTTCTATTGGAACAAGCTTTGTTTATTTTATAGCTTAATAAATGTTTGCATTCAAAAAATATGTTACTAACTTATGTCCCGCAAGTCCTACTAGGTAATGTAGCGTGAAATCGCGTCTCTCAATTTGAATACCTGGGCCACTGGGTCAACGATGGTCTGACGGACAATGAGGACATAGACAGGGAGAGAAGGGCACTCTCGGTCAGGGCTAACATGTCGGCGAGCAAGTTGCGGTGAACAGAGCAGGTAAAGCGCAGTCTATTTAAGGCGTACTGCCAATCGCTTACACGTGCAGCTTGTGGACCACATATACTAAAGCAGCTCTAAATCGTATTAGGGTACAGTACAACAATGCATTTCGGATGCTGATGGGGCTCCCGCGCCACTGCAGGGCATCGGCAATGTTTACTGATGGCTTCTATGCCATACTCCGTAAGAGAGTGGCCTCCTTGATGAGCCGTGTGCGGGGGACCACTAACAGCATCTTAAAGGTATTGACTGACAGGCCTGATTGTCCCATATGGCAGCATTGGGTGAGTGCACATTCCTCACTCGCCAATTGAAATTGAACAATTGGTTTTGTAATTTAATTGTAATGTATTTCTTAGTAACCTAGTGTTCTTACCTGCTAAGGTCTATGTACCCGCGTGAACCCTAATCCCGTGAGGATGTTGGAATACAAAGTGAGTTTTGGGATAAAAAATCTGTTATACACAAGTACATCACAAACATGTGTAATGAACATCTCAATTAGTCGAGTAGTTTTCTTGTGAAAGTAAGAAACATAGGACGATACAGCTCGTGAATTGAACAAGAAAGCAATAATACCTAAATAATAATAATATAAAATGATTACATTTAGTGTTGCACATCACGAGAACGATCACTGTCATACAAATGAGGAAATCACATTTGAATTTCATCAGGTCACATGTATATTGAGATTATTTTTGGGTTTACTTTTCAAATATCACTAAAATTTGTTTCATAACAAATACATTTTGTTGCAAGTGATGGCAGACTGACGGAACTCACCGTATCACAAAGACGTTTCATTTCAAAGAATACATAAAAGTAATTCCATTCTCTTTGTTAACCGACTTCCAAAAAACAGGAGGAGGTTCTCTATTCGACGTGTATGTTTTTTTTGTGTTTGTTACGCGATTTCTTTGTAATCATGAATGGAGCATTTTTAAATTATTGTTTCATTAGAAAGCGGTTCGCGAAGTGGTCCCATGTCAAGGAAATCAGGATCTGATGATGGGATCCATGATAAATCGAGGAAAACCCGCAACATTGTAGGCTGGGGTGTCGATTGATATTATTAAAAGTAAAACTTCCTGTGACCCGTGGTTTTGCTCGCGATATTCTTGATATCATAAGAATTTCTAGATGAAAATATTTGGCTGTATTGTTTTGTATTTATTTCATTTACCTTTTTGGTTATTTCATGCTTAGAGCAAGTAGGTGACGAAAAGGCAAACTAAGCAAGCGGAGCGGGGCGCGGTGAGCGATGCGGTATTGCACTCGTCGGTGTCACACTTGAAGCAGTCAGGCAGCTCGCAGTTGGACCCGTCGCTGCATCCCTTGTGGAACCCGGGGGTCGTGCCCTTGGCTGCACAACACAAATACACATCAGACGCCCCGCACTGGCAGCAGAGCAGATTTTGTAAAATCATGGAACGTCGCGAGAGAGCAGGACAGACATGTCTGCGTCGCAGGTGCCTGCTCTGCCCTGCGTGGCCTGCGTGCAGACGAAAAATTTTTGACCGCGGTTTTTTTATCCGCTAAAATAGATAGCTTACAAATGTATCGAGTAACGCAAACGAGGAATTTAGGCCGCGTGCCCACGTAACCTTTGAATATTGGCTTCCACAGCGTGCACTTCTCTTCACTTTCGGGAAACAAATGCTCGCACACCGTGTGCGTTGAGTTCGCCGTAATTCCGCGGCGGACTTTTTTTTCGCGGAGCATACTTTTATGTCCGCCGCGGAGAAAACTCCGTCGTTTGCGCCGGCCCTTACTTTAACATTTTACTGTACAATTTTATTAATCACTAGCAGTGCCCCGCAGCTTCACTCGTGTAGTTCAGGTGCGCCAAAGTTCACCTAAAATTTTAACTCCGATAATTGGAAATCCGAAAATTTTCTTCCTAACATTTTTCATCCTAACAATCACAATTCCTAATTACTTTGTCTCTAATGTTAATAATTCCGAAACATTCAACTGCATAAAGTCAGTAGCAATAAACATCTTTTATACTTTTATTTGTTTTCCTATATTTTCTCAACATAACCATCGTTCATACTATTATTCAAAGTCATATCTTTTTTGTTTAGAATTATTTTTATTCATAATAATCAATATTATATACATTTATTTTTTCGTAACTTTGTTTTCACATAACATGCAGGTATAACATATAACGTACGAGCCGAGCGAGCAAAACCAGAGTCCTGCTCCAATAATTCAGCCAAGTTCCAGAAACGAATCGGTCCTATTCGTAACTATTGGTTTAGGTTAGGTTAGAACTGTGACCCCAACGCACCTAAAGTTCTTTACTTGAAAATGTTTTTCCTAACTATTTGTAGTCCGAATGATCCTTCTTCCTAAAAATTTTCACCTACCGACGATGCTCATAACACTGATGTGTCCGAAAATTTTAATTACTAACATCATTAATGTAAATATATTTAAACTCCTACTGTTTTTTGTCATAACGCTTTTATCCCTAAACATACTTACCATAATATTTTCACTCATGCTCAGAAAGAAACAATTACCAAGTGTAATAAAAAATATATGTGGGTAGAATATGATATTTATAGTTTTAATGATTATTATACAACTCGTTTACGGTTATGCTTATGGCCTAGGATTTTACCATAACCATAACTAAAGGACCAATTCGGTTCTGGCACTTCGCCGGCCGCTGCCGCGGCACGCTCGCTACGCTCGCTCGGCACAGTTCTAACCTAACCTAAACCAATTACGAATAGGACCGATTCGTTTCTGGAACTTGACTGAATGATTGGAGCAGGACTCTGGTTTTGCTCGCTCGGCTCGTACGTTATATGTTATACCTACATGTTATGTGAAAACAAAGTTACGCAAAATTAATGTACATAATAATATATATTTTTTTTTTTTATCTAGCCTACATTGTCCCACTGCTGGGCAAAGGTCTCCCCCAGACATCTCCAACTCTCCCGATCCTTCGCAGCCTCCCACCAGCTACTGTCGAAGGCGACGAGATCATCCCGCCAACGCTTTCTCGGCCGACCCCGACGACGCCCTCCTTCGGGAACCCATGCTGTTGTTATATGGGCCCACTTCTCAGGTTCCATACGACTTACGTGGCCCGCCCATTCCCACTTCAGTCTAGCCGATTTGCTGCCGACATTATTATTATAATTATGATTATTAATAAAAATAAATCTAAACAAAAAAGATATGACTTTGAATAATAGTATGAACGATGGTTATGTTGAGAAAATATAGGAAAACAAATAAAAGTACTTATAAAAGATGTTTATTGCTACTGACATTATGCAGTTGAATGTTTAGGAATTATTAACATTAGAGACAAAGTCTTTGTAGCATTTCTCCCCAAACAATGGCCCATCTTCTAACTTGCCGTGCGTGTCCCTACACCTGCACACGCGAGGACCTTTACAAGGCCACTGATAGTGCCATATCGGTGGCTGAGTTCTGGTCCTCTAAAATATGAGTCGACACGCAAAGAAGAAGAAGAAGAGACAAAGTAATTAGGAATAGTGATTGTTAGGATGAAAAATGTTAGGAAGAAAATTTTCGGATTACCAATTATCGGAGTTGAAATTTTAGGTGAACTTCGGCGCACCCGTTAATTCAAGGGGTCAGGCGGCGCTAACATTATTTATAGAAAGGCATTTTATTTTTGTATTAATATTAAACCTGTTGCTTTACACAAGTTCTTTTTATTTATACCAACTACTTTACTAACTGTCCGAATTTAGAATTATAATACTAATAGTGCTAAGGCTTCTCACCCACATTCAATTTTTTTATCCTAATTTTTGTAGGAGAAAAATAGAATGAACTGATAGCAATAATGCAACACACACATCCTACAATAATCAGTTATAGGTAAGCTCAATACCAAAGAAGGCAGCCTGATTATCGGAAGTGGGCAAGCAGCCTTAGTAGGGAAAAAGATAAAATGATACACTTCATGATACACTAATTTATTTATTTTGAACTGTTTGATTATAAGTTTCTCATTTTTTAGTCATGCTTATTACGGGGACATATTATGTGGATTTTAGCCATTTGTTGTTATTTTGAGCTCATGTTCAATCCTCATAAAATTTATGATTGCTTCATTTCTAACTTGTTCCTGAAATGTAGTGAAAATATCATTAAATGTGTTTGAAAATGTCTCGAACTATTCCTGGATCTAGACTTGAATATTCCCAGAGCATATTGTTCAGGGAACAAATACACCTTCACTGTACATACGCTATAAGTAAAAGCAAAGCACTTCAAGAGAACTCGCTAAGAATGACACATTAACCTCACATTAATTCTTCAAATTATAGGAAGTTATTGATTACCTTTATATAGCACATAAACTTAATAATCCGTCACTTCATACGTGTCTATAGCACAGTATCGGCGGGTGCCATAGTCCCCATAGTTCCCCTATATGCAGTCCATTGAACATCCCATTCCCATAACCCAGTCGTAGTTGTCCATATATTTGCAATAGTCCCAGCAGAATCGGAGACTGTCCTTGGATGCATTTTATAGTGTTAAACAGGGATAAAGGGCTTCCGTGTGTTGGCTTTGGCCCCATACTAGCGTTCCAAAAGACCGGGACTCCTTAATAGTCCCGTGAATGGAAAAATAATATTTACAATAACAACAACAAAGTTTCGAATTGACAGCAGGTAAACACTTGAATCTTGATGACAGTGACAGAGACCTAGCGAGATTTCGTTCAAAAATTATTTAATTAAATTCGGCCTAAGTACTTTGACAAAATTTTGCAATTATTTTATTAATATGTTTGGTAATACACGAGCCGTACTCACACATATCACGCAATTTGAGGACATGTTCTAACGCGTCGTTTGTTGGCATAACTCTCTCTAGACATATATATTATACGAGTATACTCAAAGATTAGTTTAGATGACGTGATTTTACAAGTAAACACGCTAAGTGTACCGGTCTAGGCCAGCTGGTTGGCCGCCCTGAACCCTAAACTACTCAATTGTACTCCAAATATAAACTCACATTGGGCCGTGATCGGACTAACCTTTAAATTCCCGTCTGGTGCAGAATACTTCATTCTTAGCGCATTCAACAATTTCCGCCGGTTTGAAGTGTTTCCCTGACACTGTAATGTCTGCGACACAACGGATTCCGTCTGCAGCATCTGCAACAAGGAAATAAATTAAATAAAAATATATAACTATATTATTATTATTCCGGGTGTTTGGTAGAGGGTTGACCAAACGTAGTGGGCGTGTTCCTGAGCCTATTTGGTAGATACAATTACATCCAGTGGTGTGGCACACGCGTCTGGTGGGATGCTATTCCATTTACAGCCTACTGTTTTTAAATTCTCGGTCGCCATTGGTTTTCTTTTTAATTGAGTTGAAAGACCCCCTTTACGATTTCTATTTTTAATTTTCATAGCATTAAGTGTTCATAACAAATTATTTAGACATTTTAGGGTCTGGAAATGCTACGAGCAGACCAGATTATATCTGAGACCATAATCAATCTAAAATTTGACCAGAAACTAGCACAAAAAAAAGTTGTAGAGGTCAGAGGAGTCACAATTTCGGAAAAAAATAAAATGTACAATTTTAGCGTTTTTTTTTTATTTTAACAATAGGCCCAGGTACAGGCCTACCATGTTTGGCTAACCCTCTACCAAACACCCGGTAAGTACTCGTATATAATTAATGTGACTATTGTTTTTTTATTATGTCAGTGCCTATTCTTTTTCCTATAATTTTATTTCGAAACCTTTACTTTTAATTGTTTTGCTCATTGTTTAAGGTTTATTCATATTTACGACGCCAGCGACCAGATAGCTTGGTTTGTTGCGGCGAAGTGACGAATGACGTGTCGAGAGCATACGCTATTTTAATTATTCGTCTATTTTTATCGTCATTGCGTTTACTATACCAAAATGGTGGCCTGTCTAAAACCTCTGACATGATTTCCTTAATCAACATTAAGTAAAATAAGCAGAACGTGTGGTACGACTATTCGAACGCGTGGTCGCCGTTTAACTAGACGATCGACTCGACGCACGACTCGTAAATACAAATATAAAAAAGTACAAATATACTCGTATTTATAATCAAGTAAAAATACATATTGGAAATTTATTATGAAAAAAATCAATTCGTAGTAGGTAGCATATGATTAGATATATAATTTACGTAATACCTTTCGATTCGATATTCCATTATTCACAATAAGGAATAATAAATAAAACAAATACTTAGTTTTTTGTTTTTAAAATAAGACGAAAGAGGAAAATTTTTATTTATACTTATATGTTATTTTAAGCATAGGTATAGAGGTGGTCCGAACTTCGATTTAATTTAATAATAATAATATACATTTATTTCAGACCATAGTGTCCATAAGTGTTAGTTTACAATATAACTTAATAACTAATGTTAGTAGAGAGAATACATAAAATGAACAATAGCAAAAATAATTATAATTATAATGGATTACTAATTGCAAAAAAAAACATATTAAATTAAAAACAATGAAAATTATTAAAATAAAAATAATCACAATAGAACTTAGATTTATATGTCAAAAAAATAAAATTATTTTAACAGTTAAATTTTCCTCGACTACTAATTAAATAAGTATCTGGACTTTAAGTTTGTTTATTTTCTAAATTGGTCGAATTACTAGAATTCGAAAGCTTCAAAGTTAATGCTAAACGTGAAATTCAGAAAACATAATATAATATGTTCAGTTTTCTTGAAATATTTATTATTTTTTCTGTATAATATTTTGGGGCTGGCACTGACTCCAAAAGTTACTAATTATAAATTTTAAATATGTATTAATAATATCGTTTATTTTAAATTATTTTCTTACTTTTGTGTTTTAGTGCTGAAGTCGGTTTCTTATTTTTTTAAATTAACTTTATTTAACAATAAGATTAGATATTGGAATACCAATGAGTGGCCACCTCGATGGCGTTAGGTTCGCCCGCCCTAATAACTAACTACTAAACCTAGATTTTATTAAAATATTTTTAGCGGTTCGCCGGTCGCTGCCGCGGCGCGCTCGCTACGCTCGCTCGGCTCGCGCGATTTGTGGTCGCAGTTCTAACATAACTTAACCTAAAACCTAGTGACAGGGGCAAACTTCTTGTCACTCGCATTTTGATAAATGCTTTATGTTTTACGTTGTTTTGTCAACTAACATGTTTAAAAAATAATCAATTTGTAAATAAATGTTTCTCCATAATATATTTCTTGTAAATTTATTGTTCTAATGAGTAGTTTACTTAACAAAAGTTTGTCAAATAATACATTTATCAAATTTTATTTGTCAAATGATCGGACACCCGGACATACCATGTCTGCGTTGGTGCATGCGGCCTGCGTTGCCTGCGACTCAGTATACGCTAACACTAAGAAACAAAGTGAATTGAACAAGAAAGCAATAATACCTAAATAATAATAATATAAAATGATTTTTTTCTTTTCCATTCACGGGACTATTAAGGAGTCCCGGTCTTTTGGAAGGCTAGTATGGGGCCAAAGCCAACACACGGAAGCCCTTTGACATATTTAATCTTGTGTAAAGGATGCACAATCCGGCGACTATCCCTGTATAACACTATAAAATGCATCCAAGGACAGTCCCCGGTTCTGCTGGGACTATTGCAAATATATGGAAAACTACGACTGGGTTATGGGAATGGGATGTTTAATGGACTGGATATTGGGGAGCTATGGGGACTATGACACCCGCCGATACAATGCTATAAACATGTACGAAGTGGCGGATGGAGACCCAAACAAGTCGCTCGAGTCGCAACAAGGGGGCAACATGAAACGAGCGGCTTTGAGAGTGGAGTAGACGCCCTGGGTTTTAAACCGCGATCCACTGAGCCCGAGGGTCCAGCTTCATGCTAAGCCAACTCACCACTTACGCAACGCCCCTCACTCTCCGAGCACCAAAGTGCTCTCGCGGGCTCCACTCCGGCCGGCCAATGAAGGCAAGCACGGAGGTGGGGGACCTGTTCCTCGTCAGTGCTCACTCCGCCGGCCAGTGAAGGCAAGCGGAGGTGAGGAATGGTGACCTCCCCCGGGAGCAAAAAATAAAAAAAAAATAAAAATGATTACATTTAGTGTTGCACATCACGAGAACGATCACGGTCATACAAATAAGGAGATCACATTTGAATTTCATCAGGTCACATGTATATTGAGATTATTTTTGGGTTTACTTTTCAAATATCACTAAAATTTGTTTCATAACAAATACATTTTGTTGCAAGTGATGGCAGACTGACGGAACTCACCGTATCACAAAGACGTTTCATTTCAAAGAATACATAAAAGAAATTCCATTCTCTTTGTTTCATTTGCCTTTTTGGTACCGTACTACTTAGATATAAGAGTGAATGCTGGTCGTGATCCTTATTCTATTTAATAAATTTCTCATAGGAGTAAGTCACAGACTACCTACTGGGTAGGTAGTCTGTGGAGTAAGTTGACCAAAAAGTATGGCATATGGAGGATGAGGAACCTTCTTAAACTCTCTATACCAAAGATTTGACATTATTGCATTGATTCGAATTAAGGCTTCGCCACACCAAAACGCTGGTCAGCAGCGCGGATTTTTGAACTCATTTTTTTAGATTCGTGTTTAGATAATCTATTTACGGGATGAAATCTATGCTATCAACCGCGTGTCCATTTTATGTAAAGTGTCAGTGTCTACAACTGCTACAAGGGAAGTGCTTAGTAGTATAGAGCATATAGACAATTTATAATGAAACGGACTAGTGATGAGAACAAATTTGTTAGCAAAAAAGTCAAATGTCAATTTCTGCGGGGGGAGTGCAGTAACGCACACACAGAATATTTCACACTAATGCAACTTGGGTGACATCGCTACGAACGCACACGACAACAATTACCAAACACTAGTTTAAATTTACGCACACTTGTACATTCGCACACAGGGCCCTCCCTATACGTACAAGAGATGACGTCAATTTGAAGTAAACGGCTTGGTACTATCGATAGTTTGGTTTGTAGTCGATGATTTCTGACTTAATAAAAACTACATTAATATGATGCCGAAATATAATAATTAAATAATGAAAACATTATTTGTATGTACTTTTT
Organism: Timandra comae; assembly: GCA_958496195.1. Lineage (NCBI taxonomy): Eukaryota > Metazoa > Arthropoda > Insecta > Lepidoptera > Geometridae > Timandra > Timandra comae. The sequence goes on along the minus strand of OY292379.1, from coordinate 7,982,959 downwards.
ATTATACCGATACTATGTAATATACTATATTTATTATAAAGAAATATTTAAATTTCAATGAAATCTACGGGTATAGTAAAACTGTCAAAATAAAATGTTCCCATTTATTTATTTAATACTTAATGTACAATAGCGTGTACAAAGGTGGACTTAATGCCTGATGGCATTTTCTGCCAGTCGACCTTAGGGTGATGCAGAGATAAAATGTGGTAGATGCACAACGATATTTCGGTGAGTAATATGATGTAATAACCTAACAATAATCTTTATTATAAACTACACATTATACTTTTCATATAAACCTACATAAACATACTTAAAATATTATAAAAACACAGGTCGATATTGAGATGATTCTGCTACGTCTTATTCCGAAAGTGCTCACGTACCTTCATTTTGAAAGTGAACCGATTAGTGGCCATTCTAATCACGAGAGGGAGCTCATTGCATAGAAGGATAGACTGAATGCAGAAGGAAGAGTGAAGAAAGTTAGAACGGTGAGTAGAGCATACCAGAAGACGGTTATTGTCAGAACGAAGATGTCTATTGTGTTGTGAACATAAATATTGAAAGTGGGAAGATAAATAACTAGGGCAATTGGGAGAGTCAAGAAAGGAGAACAGAGTAGTCAAAGCACGCACGTTTCGGCGCTGACGTATGGTCAACCACTTAAGCTGCGATCGACATACAGAAACGTGATCATATTTTCGTAGGTTGAAGACGAATCGAATACAGTTATTTAGAAGACGGTCATACTTGTCGAGTAGATCTGCATTCAGGTCGAAGTAACACACATCACCATAGTCGATAATGGGAAAAATTAAGGCACAAGTAACGTTTTCGTATGGGCTGGGAGAACATTTTTGAAGCAGTATAGGAAGCGCAGCGCTCCTGTAACTTTCAGGCTGACATTCGCTACTTGGGTCCGCCAGCTTAAGGTATTGTCAATGAACAAACCAAGGTCTTTTACACTAACACTAAATGGTATGACAGAACCGTTAAATAATAATGGACGAAGTGTAACAGTGTTTACATTACGTATACTGTGATGACTGCAGAAAGTAGTACTAAGTTTCTAGGTATAGTTTTAGATTCTAAGTTACAATGGGGATCGCACATTGACGGTCTTTCAGGGAGGCTGATTTCTGATGCGTATGCTTTTCGTAAAATTGGGGAACTAACAGATGTGGGAACGGCAAGAATTGTTTATTTTGCTTACTTTCACAGTATTTTGTCTTATGGCATTTTACTATGGGGGTGTGCCGCGGATTTAGATTCAGTATTTATATTACAAAAACGAGCAATTCGGGCTATTTATAATTTGGGGTCGAAAGAGTCATTAATGGAACGTTTTAAAACATATCAGATTCTTACTGTTCCCTCTTTGTACATTTTTGAAAATATATTGTATGCTCGGAAACATCGTTTTAATTTTAAAGTTCATGGCGATCTTCATAATTTTAATACTAGGAATAGGCATAAAATCGCCGTCTCAGGATTAACCTACATCCTAGGACTAAAAAGTCTTTCATTCATAGATGTATTAAATTTTATAATAAAATCCCCCGGGAAGTGACTGGGCTCACTGATGGAAGGTTTAGATCACACGTTAAAAACATTTTGATAAGCAAAGCATATTATAAGGTTACGGACTACACCAATGACCGGGATGTCTGGAATTAAATTTCTGCACCCGCAACCTCAGCATGCTACTTTTTGATTATATAGGTACATTATACTTAAGTATTTTTTTATATTTATAGATTTTATTATTTGTTTCTTTTTTTTATCTATGACATTGTACTAGTTTCAAGGTACTGTTTGTATTTTATTTTATTAAAAAAAAAATACCAGCACGAGTTTCTTGCCGATTCTTCTCGGCTGATGTAATTTCCGAATCGGTGGTAGAATCAATTTTGACGTTCATAAGTGCCTCATTGAGGCCTTAACTGATTAAACGATTTTTGACTTTGACTTATACTGCCTACCATTATAGCCTGACACTTGGTTGGATTTACTGACACGCCAAAGCGTTCAGACCAGTTCTTTATTGCTGCCAGGTCACGGTTGAGGCAGTCAATACCTTCATTAACACTATCAATCCCAGTTTGTGAATAGAGTTGCAAGTCATCGGCATACAGATGATACGAACACTGAAGCTCATGTGTAATAGAATTAATGAAGAGGGAGAAGAGAAGAGGAGAAAGTATACTGCCTTGAGGAACGCTAGTAACCAGCTCACGCCACGATGATGAGGCTTCACCACCCCGAACCGACTGCTGCCGTCCTCGAAGATATGAGGAGAACCAATCAAGGGCTTCGCGAGAGATCCAAAGATGGGAAAGGATGGATAAAAGGATCTCGTGACTGACGGTATTAAAGGCATTGGAAAAGTCAATCAATACCAATGTTGTAACTTTAGTGTCCTCCAACCCTGCCCTAATATCGCCAGTCACTTTAAGAAGAGCCGAAGTGGTGCTGTGCCCGGACCTGAAACCCGATTGATACGGACTTAAAAGACCGTTGCGTAGTAAGAAATCGGAGAGTTGTTTGTGAGCACAGGCCTCGAGCACCTTGGATAGGAATGGGAGAATGGATATTGGATGGTAATGATTAGGAAGAGACGGATTCGGGATCTTCGGTAGGGGACGAACGTAGGCTTTACCCCACAAGGATGAAAATGTACCAGAGCAAGGGAGTGGTTAATTATGTGGGAAATAACAGGAAGGAGATGGTCTAAGATCATAGATATCATGCGGCGACTGATATTATCACAGCCCACCGCTTTGGATTTAAAGGAAAGGATAATCTTTTTGATCTCCCCCGTTGCGACTGAAGAAAACTGAAAACGGTTGATGCTAAGGCGCGTTAGACTAGCGATGAATTTTAATGTTTTGTTCACGGTTAGACGATCCAAACTAGTTGTAGTGGAGAAATGTGTATTGAGATCGTCTAAGCTGTGTTTGGAAGGTCTAAATTGCGCTGTTTGCCTATCCCAAGAGTTCCGAGAAATCTCCAAACATCGGCAGAAGAAGAAGCTGATATATTGTTAAAAATATGGCGGCGTTTGGCATTGCGTATCATCTGATTACACCGATTCCTTGCAATCTTGTATTGAGCCCAATTTGCATCAGTCCGATCTCTTTTAAACTTCCTAAAAGCTATTCCTTCGCCTCATAGCCATCTGGATACCTCTGCCCATCCAGGGCGCTAGAGGCCGCTTCAGCTTCACCTTACGTATGGGAGCATGTTTATCAAATAATTTGGTCACTTCATTATTAAAAATCTGAGCCTTATCATCAATGGAGGCAGCCTTTGATAAGGGGTCCCAGTTGATTTTGGATGCATCACCAATAAGCCTGTCCATGTCCACCCGGTTAAAACAACGCATGTGCAGTACCTTGGGTTTGGGTTTGGGAGGGATTAGGGTATAGGATAAGAAAATGAGGTCGTGATGGGAAAATTCAGGTGCTACATTTTGATTGGATGTGACAATTAAGTCGAGCCAGGTGTCGTCCCCATCGTTATTGAGGTGAGTGGCCTGCAAGGGCAATATATGCATGCTGACTGACTCGACAATGTCAAGGAGCTATCGGGAACGAGGTGAGGATTGATCCAGGAGGTTGGTGTTGAAATTTCCCATGATGATGTGGTGTGCGTACTCTGAACCCAATGATTCTAGAATCGATGAAATAGATAACTGAAGGTGGACAGTAGACCACTAAAGTTTTGGCTCCCTTGACCCAAACTTCAAGAAAAAGATATTCCGAGGCGCTATTGAGGCCCGAGCCGTTAGGCGAGGGTCTGAAGATAGCCGAGGATAGTAATCATCAATACACGCGTGTACCATACAACGTTTTTCAACATTTTTGGGAAGAAATTATCATTTTTCGCTAATAAATAAACAGTTTTTCTATTCGCGCGCATCCAACACAACAATGGTGATCTGCCAAAGACTAAAAGAATATACTTATTAAACAAAAATCGAATGAATGAATGAATGGAATCGACCATAGACCTACCAAAAGTAAGGAAACATAGTTGAAGTTTGTTTTTAAAATGTATGGACACAATTTTTTTGGTATCGAAACTATTTTAAAATGAAAGCAATTTAAAAAAACAATCTATAACTCACTAGTAAATAAAACGTGTCATTATTCAACTTTTTTTGCACAAATAAGAGCCTCTTTATGAGCAAGTGTGTTGAAAAAAAAATATGTTATCTTCCGAACGCACACTGAATTATTGACTAGAATATGGCTAACAGATAACACATTGCAAAACTGACGTAATTATGAAACCAGACATTGACAATGACATTGAGAATTTGACATTTACATTTTAGATTTAATTTTGACAATTACTTACAATGAGATACAGAGACCAGAGAGAATCCTGGTCGTGATCCTTATTCTATGCATGGCATTTATTTTGTCAATAATCATTTATTTTCTCCACTGATATCAAGATCAAAATTATTGTGATTATAATTACTTATATTTATTAAATTTTGTGTGGTTTTTAAATACATAAAATGGAATCCAAATTTAATTTTCTAATTTGTGTGTTGTTCGTGTTTTACATAATTTATCTCAATAGTAAGTACCTAATTAATTAATTGTCTTCGTAAAAAAACTATACTATAAAAAATTCGAAATTGCTACAACTTTTTTGCGAGCTGGTTTCCAGTACATTTTTATAACGAGCCCCGATGCAAAATAGTTCGTCTAGTCTGAAATTTGCTCTGTGAGATTTTTTATAATTTGATTATTTTTTTCCATTTAAATAAAACATTAAGCTGTTCTACTATCGTATGTCGCGTTACTTATGCCCTCATTTAATTACGATCCAATAAACTATTTTAGCTTTTAAAATTTAAAGATATCCTGTTTTGAATTCGAAAGAATAATAAGCAAAATAGTTCGTCTATTTGTTAATCGATGCAAAAAGTTCGTCTATCGTTGAGTTAAATAAAATTATTCCTTCTTATTACAATTATTTTCCATAATTTTAATTTATAAAAGCAATTATGTCATTTGTCGTGTATAAATTCTGGAACGGATATTGGGCAAAACGTCCCAAGTGCTGTAGCACTTCGTGTGATACATCATTCGATAGGTATCGTTAAGAAGAACAAATGACTCTACGGGAGTGAAGCCGAATTCCCCGGCAGAAAAAAGTTACAGCCATTTAAAAAAAAATATGTCTACTTTATGCAAGGAGTTCCAAGTGCTGTAGCACTTAGTGTGGTATATCATTCGATAGGTATCGTTAAGAGGAACAAATGACTCTACGGGAAGGAAGCTGAATTCCCCGGCAGAAAAAAGTTACAGCCATTTAAAAAAAATGTATATGGCTACTTTATGCAAGGAGTTCTAAGTGCTGTAGCACTTAGTGTGATACATCATTCGATAGCTATCGTTAAAAGGAACAAATGACTCTACGGGAGTGAAGCCGAATTCCCCGGCAGAAAAAAGTTACAGCCATTTAAACAAATGTATATGGCTACTTTATGCAAGGAGTTCTAAGTGCTGTAGCACTTAGTGTGATACATCATTCGATAGCTATCGTTAAGAGGAACAAATGACTCTACGGGAGTGAAGCCGAATTCCCCGGCAGAAAAAAGTTACAGCCATTTAAAAAAATGTATATGGCTACTTTATGCAAGGAGTTCTAAGTGCTGTAGCACTTAGTGTGATACATCATTCGATAGCTATCGTTAAGAGAAACAAATGACTCTACGGGAGTGAAGCCGAATTCCCCGGCAGAAAAAAGTTACAGCCATTTAAAAAAAAAAATGCCTACTTTATGCAAGGAGTTCTAAGTGCTGTAGCACTTAGTGTGATACATCATTCGATAGCTATCGTTAAGAGGAACAAATGACTCTACGGGAATGAAGCCGAATTCCCCGGCAGAAAAAAGTTACAGCCATTTAAAAAAATGTATATGGCTACTTTATGCAAGGAGTTCTAAGTGCTGTAGCACTTAGTGTGATACATCATTCGATAGCTATCGTTAAGAGGAACAAATGACTCTACGGGAGTGAAGCCGAATTCCCCGGCAGAAAAAAGTAACAGCCATTTAAAAAAATGTATATGGCTACTTTATGCAAGGATTTCTAAGTGCTGTAGCACTTAGTGTGATACATCATTCGATAGCTATCGTTAAGAGAAACAAATGATTCTTCGGGAGTGAAGCCGAATTCCCCGGCAGAAATAAGTTACAGCCATTTAAAAAAAATCTCGGTTGTGTTACGTTAAACTGATTCAAGGAGTCCGTGTAAATGGCCTCTGGGGGAACAAAAGTGAGCTATGCTCGGTTGTGTTACGTTAAACTGATTCAAGGAGTCCATTAATCATAGCCTTACTGAAAAACAGACAAAGTTCTTGGGAAGTTGGAAAGCTTGGAGCTTCAAAATGATTTAGAATGATATGATAGTGATTAAGACGCACAAAGTCTTACAAATTATTTTTATTTTATATCTTATATTATGTACTTACCTATTCCTTTACCGTTACCTCATCATAATTTATAAGAAATAGCGAAATATAGTGTTTAAATAAGTTTAGTAGCTTAGCCAAATAGCTAGCTCCTTGCATAAAGTAGGCATATATATATTTTTAAATGGCTGTAACTTATTTCTGCCGGGGAATTCGGCTTCACTCCCGAAGAATCATTTGTTTCTCTTAACGATAGCTATCGAATGATGTACCACACTAAGTGCTACAGCACTTAGAACTCCTTGCATAAAGTAGCCATATATATTTGTTTAAATGGCTGTAACTTTTTTCTGCCGGGGAATTCGGCTTTACTTCCGTAGAGTCATTTATTTTTCTTAACGATACCTATCGAATGATGTACCACACTAAGTGCTACAGCACTTAGAACTCCTTGCATAAAGTAGCCATATATATTTGTTTAAATGGCTGTAACTTTTTTCTGCCGGGGAATTCGGCTTCACTTCCGTAGAGTCATTTGTTCTTCTTAACGATACCTATCGGATGATGTACCACACTAAGTGCTACAGCACTTAGAACTCCTTGCATAAAGTAGGCATATTTTTTTTTTTAATGGCTGTAACTTTTTTCTGCCGGGGAATTCGGCTTCACTCCCGAAGAATCATTTGTTCCTCTTAACGATAGCTATCGAATGATGTATCACACGAAGTGCTACAGCACTTGGGACACACTCCATACAAATCTGCCCATTGTCCTTTCAGATTTTTTCATTAGTTTTCAAATAAATATGGGTCGTGGCTAACCCGTGTGTGAAGAGCTACGAAAGCGAAGTTTGTGGGGTCGATGCTGGCAAATCAAGTTATCAAATATCTAGAGACTTGATACTTCCCAGATCTACAGTCCAATCTATCATTCAGCACTATAAAAAGAACGGAACAACTTCTTGTTTAAAGAAAACTGGTCGAGCACGCATCACGAGTGCAGCAGAAAATAGAGTTAGTAGCTGCATGTCTGCACAATGTTTTGGTGGTATGCAGTTTGTGGATGATTCTATCAATGCTGCGAGGTATCAAAACCTTTTGGAAGAGAGTTTACTGCCCTCTATTCCGTCTCTTAAGCATCAAGATTCCTTTATTTTTCAACAAGATGGTGCTTCCTGCCATACTGCAAGGACAACAAAGACTTGGCTACTGGCGAAAAACATCCCTACAATCGAGTGGCCATCTAACAGTCCGAACTAGTCACCGATCGAATCCCTATGGTGGAAAATGAAAACAGTTGTCCGCCAAAATCCATCGAGATCGAAGAGCAACTTAAAGGCTAAACTCTTGGCTGTCTGGGAGTCAATTACGCCTGAGGAGTGTGCAGCGTTGTTTGCAACCATGACTCTTCGCATTAAAGCTATTATTGAGAGCAAAGGCGACACAACTAACTGATAGACGAACTATTTTGCGTGAGGGACAAGGATAGACGAATAATTTTGCGTTATGTTTTTCAGAATATTTTTAAATCTTTTTATGTTATGTAAAGTCATGAAAGAATTTCAGTTATGTTAAAATAAACGTTAAAATGTTCCTCAAATTGTGGTTTACTTTATATTAAATATACTTAATTATTTTACCAATATCAACTTTCTATATGTTTCGCTTTGCACTACTTTCCATACCAGACGAACTATTTTGCATCGGGGCTCGTATATATATATTTATGGTCTCAGATATCGTCTGGTCTTCTCAAAGCATTTTTATATGCTATTTTATATACTACTAGCAGCGCCCCGCGGTTTTACCCGCGTAGTACCCGCTCCCGTGAGAATGCGTAGCTCGTAGTATCATACAATCTCGGCACAATTCACCATCGTGTGTTAAAGAATTAAGTAACAGCGCCATCTATTGGTAGGATTTGTGACTACAAAAAGTAACAATAAAACATACGATTACTTATACACAATCCCATGGGAATTTCGGGATAAAAAGATCACCTAGGTGATATCACCCAGGTGATCAAATCCCACATTTTTGTGGACTGAAATCACCTGCTGCCAAATCACCTATACTCTATTCATTTTGCCGTGAGACAAAATGTAAACAAACCATGAAAAAGGTTTTTTAATATGTCAAGTTTTATCAATAATACATAGACTTCTCACTACTGACTACTTGATATTTAATTAATCTTTGAAATATAGAATATACCGGGTGTTTGGTAGAGGGTTGACCAAACGGGATGGGCGTGTTCCTGGGCCTATTTGGGAGATACAATTTGGCTAAAAATTTCCTAGTGGATAAAATAAAAAAAAAATCGAGAAAATTGTATTTTTTTATTTTTTTCCGAAATTGCGACTACTTATCCCTATAACTTTTTTTTTGAGCTGGTTTCCAGTCAAATTGTTTGATTGATTATGGTCTTAGATATCACTTAGTCTGCTCACAGCATTTTCAGACCCCTACAAGGTCTAAATAATTTGTTATGACCACTTAACGCTAGGGAAATGAAAAATAGAAATCTTATAGGGGATCTTTCAACTCAAATAAAAAGAAAACTAATTGTAACCGAGAATTTAAAACTCGTTTAAAAACTTCTCTGTTTATCCCTTATTTCAACGGTATACTAAAAATTTTACAAAAGCCAAAGAACTTGTTAAAAATTTTGGTGCAAAGTGGAAATGGAAGAAAAAATAATAAGATATTTTTAAAAATAAATTCCAAGTTTGGCTTAAATACGTCACAGTATGAATAAATTTGGATTTATCTGAGGTCTCTTGAAGAAACTAAGATTCTGTAGTAACTTTCTTAGAAAATAATAAGTCTTAAAACAAGTAAAGTGGACTATCTCAATTACAGGAAGATATTGCTTCCAAATCAAGATTTCCCGTCTGTGGCAACCGATTAAAGGGATTAGAATACGTCCAGTGGTATGGCACACGCGTCTGGTGGGATGCTATTCCATTTACAGACCCCCTTGCTGCAGAATGATTTAGAATCATCAAATAAACATATCATTCACGAATCTCTTTTAGTATGTAATGGAGAATTGGAGATAGAATATTTCGCCAACAAAGTAGGATGTAAATGGTTTGGGAAGTTAGCAATCCTTGTAAACTTTTCAATCACATCTGCTTGTTCGTGTACATTTTTAGGCATAAATATGAAATCTGGTGCCTTTTCAGTCAGTGCTTTGGCGACATCTTTACATATTTTGCTGACCATTTATTGGGATATCCCATGCAAATCTGAACGAATCTGCCGAAGAACGTAATGCACAAACTACTTGCAATTCGGGAGTCAGAGACCCACCTCGCGGGACTTTTTGCAGTTTTTCCTTTATCAGGTCTACAATAAGCCGCGCATATGCTTTGGTAAATCTATATTTGGTTCTAAATTTACTTCGAAGGGATTAATGCAATTGCGATTCACGGTTTGCCTCCGCCCCATACTCTCAACAATCGCAACTTGTTCGACTTCATTGATATCACTCCACATCTCGTAATTATGCCAATAGAAATCCATTTTATTAAAAACACAGACGAAACGAATGTAGTAGTAATCGCTACATTAGTTGTAATGTAGCCCATACAGAATCGATATACGTATAATTTGTTAATGCGTACCTAATGTTGATTTCCTTTTGTAGTGTATACGAATTTATATGTTTTGTGTATTGAGGGTACTTATTAATATTATGAGGATACTTGTACTTGCCAACCTTATTATAACATAAGATTGTTAGCCAACGTAGGGTACTTCTGTATTCCCTCACTTACATTGTATTGTACCAAGATGGTTGCTACTTAGCTCAATAAATAGTGTTAAAGTTTATTCGTGTTTTACTGGACATAATACCTTTTAAATATGATATCTATTTATTTCCCTTGTAAAATTAAAATAAAATAATACAAATTAATTAAGTATGCATATTTATTTCTAATTCTATATTTCTTTTTTTAAGTTGTAAAATTTAAATTTCTAAGCTATGCTTGGTTTTTTGATATGCAAGCTCTCGCTCATTGTAGGTTTCTAATTTTTTTTTTTATTTTAAATTCCTCCTCTATTAATGACAAAGACCTCTCTTTGTGTTCTTTGTTTGACATTAACATATTAAGCTTGAATTCATCTAACCTGAAACGCAATATAATACATTATAATTATTAAGAGAAATTAATTCTATAACTAAATAAAAGAGTTATTATTGTAAACATAAAATAATAAATACCCTTTATTCTTCGAAGACTGCACTCTGGGTTTAATTTTCCTCACAGGCCTAAGTAGACGTTGTGAAGTCTTTATCAGCGTTGAATACCTGATTTGTCCTGCGAAGTACTTGGGACATCACTAGGTACATGACTGTAAATTGTAGCTGTTAAGTCCTGAAATAAATTAATTTACACGTGATTTTTCGTAATAAACTAGTATTTAAATTTAGACTATTAACGCCATCTATTAGGAATTGTTCGTAGAAAACTAAAATCTTGTCAAAAGCAATTAAAGAAACCACAATGCGATTTAGTTATTAAAATTTACACTACTAAAATTATAGATGGCGCTAATTTTACAAAAAAATACCTGATTTGTGTCCTGCGAAGTACTTGGAATGTCACCAGGCAAATACTGTGATTCACAAATAGGACCCACATCTGTATTCTGAAATATTTTTTAGGTACAGGTTTGAATGTTTGTAACTCTTTCACGCAAAAAATACTGTATCTATTTTGATAAAATTTGGTAAAGATGTCCCTTATAACTAGGAATAACACATAGGATACTTATATCTCGTAATTCCCATGGGACACGCGGTGCGCATATTAAAATAAATATGTGTGTAAAATAATGGCTGCCATCACAATCAAATTCATTAACATCTATCGGAAAATCATTTGGCACGATGCTCTCAACCAGTACATCTTCCTTTGAAGGTGAAGCTGGTTTTTCTCCACCCCCAGTTGCATTTAACGCCCTTTTATGTAGGGATATTGATTTTTTGGCCGCCAATTTCATCCTCCGTCTCCAAATTTCCTTCATTTGGGTAAGATCTCTTTTATTACCCGTTAGATCTTGAAATCTGCAATGAATTGTACGATTTGATTGCTTTATATTTGAATTCACTCGTCTTATTAAGCCCTTTATATTATAATTAAGTACAAATAGTTAAAATAAGCAAGAAATAAAATTTGCCACGAAGGTGACGATGAGAATCGAAAAAATGAGAACGACACACATACATACAAGAATTGCTCGTCTAAAGTATAGGATAGGATAGGATAGGATAATAAATAATTGATCATGAGAGCACTCTAATTACTATCTAATATTAAGTAAGTAAGTATAACAAAATTCAACTACTTAACCTCTTTTTAATACATTTCCATTGCCTGGTTTTCTCCTTATTTGTATTGGTGTCTGAGTTTTTATTTTCGATTATATTGGCCGATAGCCTTATTAGTTCGAGAAGAATGTTCTAAAACAGTAAAGGAATTAAATTATTTATTACTAGCTGCGCCCCGCGGTTTTACCCGTGTAGTACCCGCTCCCGTGAGAATGCGTAGCTCGTAGTATCATACAATCTCGGCACAATTCACCATCGTGTGTTAAAAATTAAGTAACAGCACCAACGTTGGTAGGATTTGTGACTACAAAAAGTAACAATAAAACAAACGATTAAATTACGATTCCTAGTTATAAGGAGCATCTGTACCAAATTTAATCAAAACCGATACAGTAGTTTGCGTGAAAGTGGAACAAACATCCAAACATACAAACTTTCGCATTTATAATATTAGTAGGATACCTTTTCTTCTTTAGACCAATTGTCTGTTCGTGTTTTTTTTAACCATTGCTACTTGTTTTAGGTATTTGAAATTGTACTACTATTGTAATTACTATGAAAATTTAAATAGTCAGACAACGTCAATACAAATTCAAAAATGTTATTCAAAATAACGATTAATTTACGGATTAAACAATCGTATTAATGATCTTCCGAAAATAATAGTTACTTATGGTACAAGCGAGGTAAGTCGGTGATTACTTCCGAGGCGCTATTGAGGCCCGAGCCTCAGTATTTTTTTATTTTTTTCCGAAATTGCGACTATTTATCCCTATAACTTTTTTTTTGAGCTGGTTTCCAGTCAAATTGTTTGATTGATTATGGTCTTAGATATCACTTAGTCTGCTCACAGCATTTTCAGACCCCTACAAGGTCTAAATAATTTGTTATGACCACTTAACGCTAGGAAAATGAAAAATTGAAATCTTATAGGGATCTTTCAACCGAGAATTTAAAACTCGTTTAAAAACTTCTCTGTTTATCCCTTATTTCAACGGTATACTAAAAATTTTACAAAAGCCAAAGAACTTGTTAAAAATTTTGGTGCAAAGTGGAAATGGAAGAAAAAATAATAAGATATTTTTAAAAATAAATTCCAAGTTTGGCTTAAATACGTCACAGTATGAATAAATTTGGATTTATCTGAGGTCTTCTGAAGGTACTGAGATGTTGTAGTGGCTTTATTAGAAAATAATTAGCCTTAAAACAAGTAAAATGGACTATCTCAATTACAGGAAGATATTGCTTCCAAATCAAGATTTCCCGTCTCTGGCAACCGATTTAGGGGATTAGAATACGTCCAGTGGTGTGGCACACGCGTCTGGTGAGATGCTATTCCATTTACAGACCCCCTTGCTGCAGAATGATTTAGAATCATCAAATAAACATATCATTCACGAGTCTCTTTTAGTATGTAATGGAGAATTGGATATATTTCGCCAACAAAGTAGGCTGTAAATGGAAACCAGACGCGTGTGTCACACCACTGGACGTATTTTAATCCCTTTAATCGGTTGCCAGAGACGAGAAATCTTATTTGGAAGCAATATCTTCCTGTAATTGAGATAGTCCATTTTACTTGTTTTAAGACAAATTATTTTCCAAGAAAGTCACTACAGCATCTCAGTATCTTCAGAAGACCCCAGATAAATTCAAATTTATTCACACTGTGACGTATTTAAGCCAAACTTGGAATTTTTATTAATATTTTTTCTTCGATTTCCACTTTGCACCTAATTTTTAAGAAACTTTTTGGCTTTTGTACAACTTGTAGTATACCGTTGAAATAAGGGATAAACAGAGAAGTTTTTAAACGAGTTTTAAATTCTCGGTTACAATTAGTTTTTTTTTTATTTGAGTTGAAAGATCCCCTATACGATTTCTATTTTTCATTTCCCTAGCGTTAAGTGGTCATAACAAATTATTTAGACCTTGTAGGGGTCTGAAAATGCTGTGAGCAGACCAGGTGATATCTGAGATAATAATTAATCAAATAATTTGACTGGAAACCAGCTCCAAAAAAAGTTATAGGGATAAATAGTCGCAATTTCGGAAAAAAATAAAAAAATCCAATTTTGTCGATATTTTTTTTATTTTAACCACTAGGAAATTTTTAGCCAAATGGTATCTCCCAAATAAACCCAGAAACACGCCTATCACGTTTGGTCAACCCTCTACCAAACACCCGGTATACTTAATTAAAAAATTTATATACTTATTTCCATCTTCAGTAAAGCATATAATTTAATCATAAATTATTTTTTATTAATAAAAAGTTCTCATTCATATAGTTATGAGCTAGTTTTTATCGATATCCTCTATACTACTAAGCACTTCCCTAGTAGCAGTTGTAGACACTGACACTTTACATAAAATGGACACGCGGTTGACAGCATAGATTCTATCCCGTAGTACAATAGATAAGATCAAAGCCTTTTGACATGTTTTTTATTGTTGACATTTATTTGTTATAAGTGACATATTTGTTACACGTGATATTTAATAAAGTTAATTAAAAAAAATAAGAAACCGACTTCAGCACTAAAAAGTAAGAAAATAATTTAAAATAAACGATATTATTAATACATATTTATAATTAGTAACTTTTGGAGTCAGTGCCAGCCCAGGATAGTTTTTTCCTTATAAGATAGCATGAGACGCGCCTATAATATTAATGAAGGCTTTGGCTGTCACCGACTTCAAAAGTAACTAATTAGAAATTGAAAATATGTATTAATAATGTCGTTTATTTTAAATTATTTTCTTACTTTTTAGTGCTGAAGTCGGTTTCTTATTTTTTTAAATTAACTTTATTTTACATTTTTTAGTGGGAAGCAAGTCTCCTTCAACAAAAGACGCTTAAATTTTCCTCCAGAAGAGCTTTTGACTCGTGGATCACTTGAATCCTTTTTTTTGTGGGAGGAAGACTTAACGTCTTTCCAGGGGCTTTTGTCCAGGGGAACGACGGGGTATGTCGGACTCCGCGCCGCAAAGATGGAGCGGCGACGCGCTTACCGACTAAAACCCCTCTGTGTGCCACCTCTGCGCTTATGGCCGAAACCGGAAGAAACGCGGCTGCACGCTACTACGATCCCGGACAGCGCCTCTACCCTGTTAAGGGTTTCTCCTCCGAGCTAGAATGTAGCTCTAGGCGACAGATGTTGAGTCACCTCCTCCGAAAGTACCGCGCGCCCCCTTGAGGCCTATATGGCGGCAGTGGATCTCCCCCCGGGGATCACTGCCGCAGTTCGGGCGTATGGCGGTTGCAAAGTGGTAGTCCCGCCTCCTGCTACGGATAGTGTTAGTGGAGAGGGCTTCGCGCTCTCTCTCCGCAGTTTCTTTTTGCGAGAGTACGACCTCACAAAAGGTGGACACTCCAATCCAAGACCTCTCCTCGCTCACCATAGCAGAGACTTCATTTGGCAAGGAGAGGTCGTTTCCCACGATTGCCGCGAGAGTTGCGAGGGCAATAGCTTCTTGCAGGTATTTCTTCGCTGCTCTATAAGTGTCGAGCAGTTCAACCTCAACGGGTACCGCTTGAATCCTGTCCCATGAGCTGATGTAACACATGATTCATTATAATCTAACACAACCCTGCATTTTATTACCTACTTCTTTATAACCGCAAAGGTATAAGAACTTTTTAGAAAATTAACCAAAGTCAAAATAAAAACGAAAATAGAGGCTGACGTTTATATTGTCTATTTATTAATTAAAATATCTATACAAACTAATCTGGTGCAGTGTTTGTTTGTAATATCTAAATAATATTTTTTTTACTAAAGTTTTATGAAAATGCACTGAATATACACCCTTATTTTGAAATTGCGATACCTTATCTCACAGCTAATGTAAACCACGGGTGACAATATAATAGTGAAGTCAGTTTTTTTCTTTTGCTTTTATTTAAAAAGTTATGATAAGTCAAAGTTTTTCAATATCCCCCTGAATTTTATTGTTATTCTACACCGAACAACAGGCGAACGCTGCGATACACAGCTGAGCGCGGTCATCGACCCGAGCCGTCACAGAATACTTGATAGCTAGTATGCCGTGCGGTAATACGACATTTATTTAGTATTTTTTAAAGATAAGTAATTGACTATCATTTTTGATATTTTTATTGGATATATGGATTCAGTTACTGCTACAGATATTCTGATTTTAATAAGTCCCATAATTTCAAAATAGGGGTGTATTATGTGTAATAGGTACCTATAATAGTATAAAAAAACATTTTAAAAAAATGTTGTAGGTTTGGGTTTATTTCAGTGTGTGTTAACGAATTAAAAAACAGGACATTTTTATATCTAAAACCCATGAATTGTGAACAGCATTTGATTTAAATACGAAAGAATACAGCCAAAAAATTTTCATCCAGAAATTCTTATGGTATCAAGAATATCGCAAGCAAAACCACGGGTCACAGGTAGTTTTACTTTTAATAATGTCAATCGACACCCCAGCCTACATTGTTGCGGGTTTTTCCTCGATTTATCCTGGATCCCATTATCAGATCCTGATTTCCTTGACATGGGACCACTTCGCGAATATCCGCTTTCTAATGGAACAAGAATTTTAAAATGCTCCATTCAAGATTACAAAGAAATCGCGGAACAAACACACAAAAAAAAAAATAAAAAAAAAATATATACACGTCGAATAGAGAACCTCCTCCTGTTTTTTTGGAAGTCGGTTAAAAATTACGAACCATTTTGTAAGAAGCTGACGCGAACATCATGGAGGACTTTATTATTAAATCCAAAAATCATTTATTCAATTAAAGCTTCAATGAGGCACTTATGAAAGTCAATTAATCTACCACCGAAGATTTTTGGCTGTATTCTTTCGTATTTAAATCAAATGCTGTTCACAATTCATGGGTTTTAGATATAAAAATGTCCCGTTTTTTATTCGTTAACACACACTGAAATAAACCCGAACCTAACACATTTTTTAAAAATGTTTTTTTATACTATTATAGGTACCTATTACACATATATCTTCAGAGCGTTTTCTTAAAACTTTTCGTAAAAAAATATACACACATCAAAAGTGTCTAGGGATCAAGCATTTTTATGCGGATTTCTTGAGATTGAGATGTGGCTTTGTAATAAATTTATGATTTTATAAATTTATATGGATCCTTTTTGGTGCATTTCATAATTTGAATCAGGAACTGTGAATCAAATTCGAGTAAAAGATGAAAATCAGCTGTCAATATTTTCCCTATAGAAACATACAACGCATTGAAGACATTATTAGTGCTACTGTTTCCCTACTACTGATTAAAACCAACGTTATTATGGAGCGGCGACGTCATTTAAGCAGGGAAGAAATGCTCAGAGCCGTGGGAATGATAGAAGCTGGTTCCCGGCAACGTACTGTGGCTTTAGCTCTGAATACAAGTCAGAGTGTTATCAGTCGACTTTGGACACGTTACCGAAGCACTGGTACCGTGGCTGAGCGCCATGGAGGACGGTATCGCTGCACCACACGGAGACAAGACCGATACATTCAAATCTTAACTCGAAGAGCTCCAACAATAACCGCCATGATGTTAGCCGTGCGGCTTCATCACTCTTCAGGGAACTTAATTAGCGACCAAACAGTCAGAAACCGCTTGCATGAAGTGAACCTTCATTCCCGAAGACCGCTACGGGTACCACCTATAGCAATGCACAATCGTAGGATTCGATATCAATGGGCTCTTGAACACAGAAATTGGGCAGAAGAACAATGGCGTTTCGTGTGCTTTTCTGATGAGTCTCGTTTTGGTATGAGACCGGATACAAGACGTATACGACACTGGAGAACCCCTGGACGCCAACAGCGATTAAAATCCTGCCAGGAAGTCCATCCTTATAGTGGTGGAACCATCATGGTATGGGCGGGTATTTGGATCGGCGGAAGAACTGAGTTGATTTGGATCAGAGGCAACCTCAACGCTCAAATTTATGCTGAGACGATTGTATCAGACGTCATCGTTCCTCTACAAGTGCAAATCGGTCCCTTATTTCAGTTAATGCATGATAATGCACGACCGCACACCGCAAGAGTTGTAAGACAGACTCTCGCCGCAGCTAACATCAATGTCCTGCCCTGGCCTGCTCAGTCGCCAGACTTGAACCCGATTGAGCATGCATGGGATATGCTACAGAGAAGAGCTCTGCCAAATATGGAGGGTATCCAGTCGCAAGAAGACCTTTTTTTGTTGTTGCAACGAACATGGGCGGCCATTCCACAGCGTGATTTGGATGAACTCATTTTGAGTATGCCAAACCGATGTTCTTGTGTTGTTAGTGTTCGCGGTAGAAACACGGATTATTAATTGTTTAAGTTACCCAATAAAATTTTAAAGAAAACTGTTATTTCAGTCTTTTTTTCGAACTTTAATGTTAGTGGTTCAAATGTCAAAAATCCCTTTATTAGGAAAATGGCAAATTTCTTTATTAATGCAAAGGTGACTTGGTTTATCGTTACTGTGACAAACGAAAACACTTTATTTGATGAATCCTTAAAGAAAATTTTAATTAATATCAATCAGGAGAAAAGTTATTGCAAAAATATATGTTGATCCCTAGACACTTTTGATGTGTGTATTTAGATTTACAAACAAACACTGCGCCAGATTAGATTGTATATATTATTTTAATTAATAAATAGACAGTATAAACGTCATCCTCTATTTTCGTTTTTATTTTGACTTTGGTTAATTTTTTTCTAAAAAGTTCTTATACCTTTGTGGTTATAAAGAAGTTTTGTAATAAAATGATGGTTTAATTGGGATGATGAAGTTAAAAAGAAGTAATAAAATGCAGGGTTGTGTTAGATTATGAATCATGAGTAACATCAGCTCATGGGACAGGATTCAAGCGGTACCCGTTGAGGTTGAACTGCTCGACACTTATAGAGCAGCGAAAAAATCCCTGCAAGAGGCTATTGCCCTGGCAACTCTCGCGGCAATCGTGGGAAACGACCTCTCCTTGCCAAATGTAGTCTCTGCTATGGTGAGCGAGGAGACCCCCGCAGGGACGCCCACCTTGTCGTGGTGGGGGGGCTTAGTAGTCGCGGTTGCGCGTAGAACTGCGGCGAAGCTAAGAGGCGTCCAGGGCGGGCTGCCTGCGGGCAGAGGTTGCGGGGCCTGTCCGGGCTCCGCAGCTGTGAGGGGGCGCTGTTGCAGCGCTCGGAGGTGCGGGGCCGCGACAGGAGAGGAGTGTCGGTATCACGATGCGCCGCTCTCCCTATCTGTCGCGGCCTCGGCGGGGCCGGCACCGCTTGATGCCGGACTCGGAGGGGTTGCCGGGGAACACCATCTTCGGCGGCCGTCAAGGCCCGCCTCTCCGTGTGTTCCTCTGAACAGCAGAGGACACCATGGATTTGAGGCGGGTGGAGGGTGGTGAAGCGGGTAGTGGTGTGGCGTGGCAGAGGGCCGCACACCGTGCTGCTTCCCGCACTACCAGAGCGACTTGGGAGGGGTTCGCTGGAGGGGGCCTGCGGGTCATACGCCTGGGCGTCGCAGTAGAATAACATCTGATCCTGCAGCGCCCGCTTAGAGGCGCGGAGGGAATGCGCTGAGTTTTTAGTGGGTAGGCCTCGCCCTTCTGGCGGGGAGAGCCTCACATAACCCCGGGAGTCCGCCTCCATTACTCGACTCCGGGGTATGCAGTTCAATGCATTTTCTCAGCGAAAAAAAAAAAAAAATGGTGAGCGAGGAGAGGTCTTGGATTGTCCACCTTTTGTGAGATCGTACTCTCGCAAAAAAGAGCTGCGGAGAGAGAGCGCGAAGCCCTCTCCATTAATACTATCCGCAGCAGAAGGTTGGGCAGACGAAAGCGGGACAACCACTTTGTCCTGCAACCGCCATACGCCCGACCTGCGGCAGTGATCCCCGGGGGGAGATCCACTGCCGCCATATAGGCCTCGAGGTGACGCGCGGTACTTTCGGAAGGTGTTAACTCAACATCTGTCGCCTAGAGCTACATTCTAGCTCAGAGGAGAAACCCTTAACAGGGTAGAGACGCTGTCCGGGATCGTAGTAGCGTGCAAAATTTAAGCGTATTTTGTAGAAGGAGACGTGACGAAGGTGCTTCCCACTAAAAAATTTAAAATAAAGTTAATTAAAAAAAATAAAAAACCGACTTCAGCACTAAAAAGTAAGAAAATAATTTAAAATAAACGATATTATTAATACATATTTACAATTTATAATTAGTTACTGTTGAAGTCGGTGACAGCCAAAGCCTTCATTAATATTATAGGCGCGTCTCGTGCTATCTTATAAGGAAAAAAACTATCCTGGGCTGGCACTGACTCCAAAAGTTACTAATTATAAATTGTAAATATGTATTAATA
The DNA here is from genome assembly GCA_958496195.1 of Timandra comae. Lineage (NCBI taxonomy): Eukaryota > Metazoa > Arthropoda > Insecta > Lepidoptera > Geometridae > Timandra > Timandra comae. Next base: position 7,962,824 of record OY292379.1, on the reverse strand, counting down.
ATATCGTTTATTTTAAATTATTTTCTTACTTTTTAGTGCTGAAGTCGGTTTTTTATTTTTTTAAATTAACTTTATTAGAATCAAAAATGTATTTTTGTTCCAGCCGCCGCCGCCCAAAAATGTTATTTTCAATTTTTAGGTGAAGACAAGCCATCCAAAGAAGTTGATTGTAGTCGTGGATGCATTTGGATGGATGATAGTCGTGGAAGTACGTTTCACACTCCCTAATGTTTCAGAGAAGAAAGATTTAAGGGAAAGTTTGTTTAATGTGGAAAGGTGACTAGACGAGCGAGGTGGTCCCCTGACTGCAAGCCACGAGCCTGCCCATAACAGACAGTGTCCAACACTGTATTGCGCTCGTCACCCCAAGACATCAGTAGCTCTACCATGAGTTTTCATTGTTCCATAGATTGACAAACCACAAACCTGTTTGATAGATTTCATTAATCATAATCATAAATCTTTATTGCTTCAAGTGTGACAAAAAGATGATAAATAAATTGTATTTATGAACAACTTTCTATAATAAAACAGTAGAACCACCGTGTCTGTACATTAAATAAATTCGGTTCATCCACAAATCTCCATTAGAAATCCATCAATAGGGATTAGTGAACTTTTTGTCTACTTTTCCCCATTGATGCCCATAATGGGGAAAAAAGGAAAAACAAATATAAAACGTCTAAAAATCCCCATTACTTTGAAATGAAATATAAAACAAAATAGGTAGGAATAATCAGGGTGTATTTATTATTTTAATGCAATATCTTAGATTTTACACTCACTGCTAAAATAAATGTTATTGTTTTATATTGACATTTATAATTGGCGTAATGAGAACACAAATTGCCAAGTATTAAAAGTCACATACCTCATCATGGGCCATTTACGTCTACGTGAGATGATTTTTATGTAGCGTCCGTTGGAGTTGTAGGGTTTGAAACGCACCTACGGTAGTGACTGGTTAGTCCGATGCGGGACAGACAAACTCGACCACAGTTCGACCACGTGAAACCTCTGCCAGATGGTATTGGCGGTGGGGGTAGAAGGGCTTTCTCATGTCGAGCCGTGCGCTTCCGGGCTAGTTGCTCAAGCCAGGTTTTGTCGTGCGCAGAGACACCTTCGGCGACATATTTGCGCCAGCCATCACGATCGACCTCCTCCTCCTCCCACGTGGATAGATCGATCCTAAAAGATAACACATCGCGTTTCACACTATCCTTAAATCGAAGCATTGGTCTCCCAACCGGGCGTTTTGCATGAGCTACCTCGGCTAAGAGCGTCTGCCTGGGCAAACGAAAAGAGTCCATGCGATGCACATGCCCCAGCCACCTCGGTCGTCTCTGCTTTAATAAAGCTGTTATGCTAGGAAGCTGTGCGATGCTTAGAACCCTTTTGATAGTTACTTCTATCTATCTTTCCAAGTAAGCCTAAGAATGTTTCGAAGACAACGCATGTGGAAGTTGTTGAGTCTTCGCTCCTGTTTGGCATTCGATGTCCAGGTCTCAGCCCCGTACAAGAGTATGCTTAAGATGCAAGTCTGGTAAACAGCCATCTTTGTTCTTGTTGTGAGGTGTTTATTGTTCCATACTCTTGTACTAAGCTTCCCGAACATTGTGGAAGCCTTGCCGATGCGACAGTTGATCTCTGCATCAAGCGAGCGATTGCTCGACATTGTTGACCCCAGGTGGCAAAAACTGTCAACAACCTCCAAAGGAGCACCGTCCAGTGTAATCACCGGTGTTTCCGTGCACCCTTGCGCCATAACAACGGTGTTTTTTACATTCGCAGACATTGCGAAATTGACACATGCGTTTGAGAATTTGGACACAATATTTTGGAGCTCTTCAGTGGTGTTGGCGACAAACGCTGCGTCATCAGCAAACAAGAGACTATCCACCAAGATGTCTTTGCGGTGTCAACGGGATTTAACCAACGCTACACACAAAAAGCTTGCCGTCATCTCTGGTCTGAAGTATGCCTTGCTGGGATTCACCAAAAGCATGCTTCAAAAGCTGCGAAAAGAATATCCCGAACAAGGTTGGAGCTAACACGCAACCCTGCCTAACTCCCCTACGCATGCGAAACCGCTCAGATGGTTGACCGTTGTTCACTACTGTGCCTTGCATGTCCTGATGGAAGGACTTAATTAGCGACAGCAGCTTCGGTGGGGGTGCGCCAAAGTTCACCTAAAATTTCAACTCCGATAATTGGAAATCCGAAAATTTTCTTCCTAACATTTTTTATCCTAACAATCGCAACTCCTAAAATCTTTGTCACTAATGTTATAATTCCGAAACATTCAACTGCATAAAGTCAGTAGCAATAAACATCTTTTACACTTTTATTTGTTTTCCTATATTTTCTCAACATAACCATCGTTCATACTATTATTCAAAGTCATATCTTTTTTGTTTAGATTTATTTTTATTTATTATAATCAATATTATATACATACATTTTTCGTAACTTTGTTTTTACATAACATGTAGGTATAACATATAACGCACGAGCCGAGCGAGCAAAACCAGAGGTAATAGATTTTGTAGAATTAAGAAAAATGTGCACATAGTACGATTATTTCACCTACATACTAAAAAACGTTATAACTTCAAAACTATGAGGCCTAGGACAATAAATTTTGGTGATTCTGGTAGATAAGGGTCTCCCCTATCCTCCATATCCCGTTGGTCCACTACTTACGGGACACCCTGTATATAATATTTTGGGGGCCTATTTATTAATCTATGTTTACATTATAGTGGTTGTAGAAATAAATAACACGAATATTAGAAAAGAAACGAATATATATTGTCCAAAGAAAGAAGAATTTACAGTCCCACTATACACAAAAATACTACACAGACACAGAAGGTATAAAGTACGAAGTAAGAAATTAGAGTTACGTACTCGGCATTTCGAATTGCAAGATTCAGAAAACAGTTGCTATAATTAGTCATATCCATCTCAATATCTAGGTCACCCTTACCACTCAAAACTGATTCCATGATCTGTGTATACACTAGTCTCAGACACATACGTAAGGCCTTCATTAATAAATAGTGAGTGAGGGATTGGACTAAAATCGGATAGGTACGTCGAGTAACTTGTACGGATAACCCTTAGTAAAAAAAATAAAATATTTACTTCGTAAAAACTGTATGATGATCATTGTACCTAAAATCGCTATCTTGAACTCCAATTATCTCCGTAATGTGATACCAATCTTAAAGTACTTTACTACAAAATATTTTTTGTTCGTATGTGTGTTCGCTTTTCATATTTTATAGGTTTCATTATGCGCCGCGCAAGTTTACACCAGCCCAACAAAGTGATGTCTTGATGGAAGTTGAGCACTTGGCCACGATTTCCAATTTGAGTAGGTACACTGTAATAACCGGGTGAACTTGCGCTATTAATTGCTCTTCGACGAATTTTAATTTCTTTAAAACATTAGATTGTGGTCCTGGTACTATAATATTGTCTATATATAAGTCCTTTGTTTTCGATGTGCATCATCATCATTGGCCTATCCATCTACGTAAGATTTAGGTGGCGTCAGGTGATTGAACAGTTTGTGGTAGAACATTCAAAATCGGTGCAAATCAAACCAAAGAAGATGACATGAATTACCACGAACACAATTAGATTCTAGGTACATCGCGAGGTCTTCTCTGGCTTTCCTTTACATCGACCATCAAAGAACGGTTAATTTCGTGTCCGAGGAGGCCAGTTAACGTGCGTTTTTGTGGCGCTTTATTATCTGGGGGCACGGCAGTGCCCCCCGCCAAGTCGAGCGCGAAGCAAACACTGCCGTACCATCCTTTACAGGAACCCTTTCGCCGCATTTTCAGGCCCCTATTTGAGAACCTCTGGATAAGCCCAGAACGCTGAAATTTTCGTCATCCAGTAAGCTATACAATCACATACTTAAAATAAAATTTCAAGTCTGTAGGTCATTTAGTTCCGAAGTTAAGCGAATGCAAAGTTTCGTATTTATGACAGACACTCACTCACTCACTCACTCATGATCATCAAAATAGAACTAGTACTTCCCATAAACCTAGAGAGCTGAAATTTGGTACAGAGTTAGGGTTTAATGGCCACATAAAGGGAAAACTATAAAAACTAGGATAATCGAACGGGAACGGGAATTATACAGGAACGGGAACGGGAATTGTAACTCAAGAACGGCTGAACTGATTTGGCTGGAAATTGGTGGGGAGGTAACTTAGAACCAGGAAAAGGATAAAGGATACCTTTAATCCCGAAATTCCCACGGGATTGGGAACGGGAATTTAAAAATCAAGAACGGCTGAATTGATTTGGCTGAAAATTGGTGGGGTGGTAGCTTAGAACCAGGAAAAGGACGTAGGATACCTTTAATCCCGAAATTCCCACGGGATTGGGAACGGGAATTTATAACTCGAGAACGGCTCAACTGATTCAGCTGAAAATTGGTGGGGTGGTAGCTTAAAACCAGGAAAAGGCCGTAGGATACGTATAATCCCGAAATTCCCACGGGATTGGGAACGGGAATTTATAACTCAAGAACGGCTCAACTGATTTGGCTGAAAATTGGTAGGGAGGTAGCTTAAAACCTTGAGAAGAACATAGAATACTTTTAATCCCGAAATTCCCACGGGATTGGGAACGGGAATTTATAGCTCAAGGCTGAAAATTGGTGTGGAGGTAGCTTAGAACCAGGAGAAGCACATAGGATACTTTTTATCCCGAAATTCCCACGGAAACGTGAACGGGAACTACGCGGGTGAAATTGCGGGGCGCTTAGTAATAAAATACTACTCCTAAAAAGAAAAAAATGTGTCAAATAAGAAAATCTAATAAAAAAAATCAATATAAACACGTTTCAACAAAAATAAATGAAATCCCACCAAAAACATTCTGTAAAAAACTAGCCAAGTCTCGATGGAGCTGCTTGTTTATCTCTAAAAAGTAATGAAATCTAGACAAAGTCGTGCCAAGTGTAAGGTTCTTTACTGCGATTTCTTTATTATTATAGTTAATGTTGTGTGACTTGGCCGTTGAACATTGTTTAAAACGTTAGTAGTGGGTACAAGTCAATTTTGTTTACACGTAATGTTGTAACATTATTAAAATACGCAGCTTTATCAAGCCTACAATTGACTGGATATTGAATCAACGTTTTTCAAGTGGCAATTTTCTATCGTCAATGGGTAGTGGTTCTGGCGACAGATTGGTGCAATAGTGTCATGGAGCACCTAGTTTTGTACCCTTGTGTACAGTTGTATACTTGTGCACAGTGTATCCTTCAACGGCCAAGTCACACAACATTAACTATAATAATAAAGAAATCGCAGTAAAGAACCTTACACTTGGCACGACTTTGTGTAGATTTCATTACTTTTTAGAGATAAACAAGCAGCTCCATCGAGACTTGGCTAGTTTTTTACAGAATGTTTTTGGTGGGATAACAATTACACTAATCTTTTAATCGTATTAAACTTTACTTTTTATCATAGAGACTTTTAGAGAGATTTTAGTTTTGCCACAAGGTGAGCATTGTGCCACGAACACAATTAGATTCTACATCTCGAGGTCTTCTCTGATTTTCTCTTACATTGTTCATTAAGGCAGAAACCAACCGAAGCACACGCACACGCTACGCACGAAATGGGTGGGGGCTACGCTATGTTGAGCTATCGCCCCCGTGTATGTACACACGAATATGTACAGTCATGGTAAGAAATGGTTCGTCACCTTAAGATCTATTTTCGTTTGCTCAGTATAAGTGTTATTAACATCAATACAAAAATGTTCAATTTGAGCTGACAGTATCTTGCGGTCTTGTAGTTGTTGGACGTGCTTTGGGTTTTTTTTGCTTTTTTTACGTGTTTATCTCATTACGTAAAGCTAAGGCACAAATTGGTTAGCATCCGATATTTAACAAATTTATGCGTGGACAAAGTTAAAATAACAATAATAATAACATCAATAAGCCCGCGCCTTTGAGGTGGGGTGTCGGGGAGTAGCGCCCCCGCGGAGCTGACGCGCTTCCGAGGTCCCCGTTCCTCACGTCCACTCGCCTTCACACAAAATAAAATAAATAAATAAACCTTCAGCTTGGATATCCATGGCACAAACACACAAAAATACAACTGAATTGCGAGAATTGTTATTGCAAAGATGAGTAACCGATAAGCGCACAATAAGGTTGCAGGTTTATAATAATGATGCTCTAACTTTGAGGTCAAAATACAAGTGAAAAATATTTATTGGGGGTGGTATTTATATGTTTCTGGGTAGCTTGTTTATCGTATTAATTGAACAAGTCGTCAAAAGTCTATATTTTGAGTACGATTTTTTTCATTTATGACCTATGGAGGGAACCACTGTGCCTTGTTGCGACTGGAGCAACTTGTTTGGTTTGGCCCAGTTATAGAGCAGGCAAGTCTCCATCCGCCACTTCGTACTTGTCTATAACAAGTTTCAGCAATTAGACATCTAATTTAGCTACTTTTTGCATGCAACAATATTACTAGTGCAACTTTTGCAGGCTCTAACTTAACTAAGGATATAAAATGATAGTTTAGTCCATTAGGTCTCTAACGAAGGAGGGAATTTATAAAATTTCTAAGTAAATACAATAATAACCCACCTGAATGTTCAGCATGCCAATGCCTAGAGTATCGGCGGGTGCCATAGTCCCCATAGTTCCCCAATTTCCAGTCCATTGAACATCCAATTCCCATAAACCAGTCGTAGTTTTCCATACATTTGCAATAGTCCCAGCAGAACCGGGGACTGTCCTTGGATGCATTTTATAGTGTTATACAGGGATAGTCCCCGGATTGTGCATACTTTACACAAGATTAAATACTTATGTCAAAGGGCTTCCGTGTGTTGGCTTTGGCCCCATACTAGCCTTCCAAAAGACCGAGACTCCTTAATAGTCCCGTGAAAGGAAAATACATTAATAACATTAATCTAATTAAGAAGGAAACATATTGTAACACGTATATTTAAGCAAGTGTAAATTTTGCTAACTACATATATGCGAAAGCATGTAGTAAATATTTATAATTTGTATTTTATATAGTTGTTATAATTTGTATTTTATATGCACAAACAGTTGTGTTCCGAATAAAATTAAATAAAAAAGAAACCAAAAATATACAAGTCAAATAAAGAACCTCCTCCTATTTTTTGGAAGTCGGTTTAAAAGGCAATTAAAATCTCTTTCCTAAAATGAACTTTAATGTCATTGTGATTACATAGACCACGAAGGTACGTGTCCGTCTCCATGGCACAAAGAATAAATAGGAACAGAGAGGCAGCTTTCTACAAAGGCGTGAATCGAATGCACTATTACTACTATTTTTTATATTTATCATTTAAATATACAGATTTACAATTATGTTACGTAGTATCAAACAGGGTCATAGTTTTTCTTGTAAATACATAATTTGTTTTATTTTATTTTCAAGATATACTCATTAATTTTACGTTTTTGTTTACTGGTCTCTATGACAACCTGTATTGGTTTGACGCGGCTTAAAGCCGCGAACCCACCGCTGCGCTATGTCCACGGCTACGCCGCTCAGCTACGCGTAGCTCAGCTGCGTGTGTGTTGCCGTTTCCACCGAAGTACACGCGTGTATCACCACAGATCAGAGAGAAAGAAACAGATAGACAGCTGCCTAAGAACGTGCAAAATTGTTCTATTATATTATAAAAAGTATTCTATGACAATCGGTAAAACCAATACAGGTTGTCATAGAGACCAGTAAACAAAAACGTAAAATTAATGAGTATATCTTGAAAATATAATAAAACAAATTATGTATTTACAAGAAAATGACTCTGTTTGATACTACGTAACATAATTGTAAATCTGTATATTTAAATGATAAATATAAAAATAAAATAGTAGTAATATAGTACATTCGATTCACGCCTTTGTAGGAAGCTGCCTCTCTGTTCCTATTTATTCTTTGTGCCATGGAGACGGACGGACACGTACCATCGTGGTCTATTTATTTATTTATTATTATTTATTTAATCACAATGACATTAAAGTTCATTTTAGGAAAGAGATTTTAATTGCCTTTTAAACCGACTTCCAAAAAATAGGAAGAGGTTCTTTATTCGACTTGTATATTTTGGTTTCTTTTTTATTTAATTTTATTCGGAACACAACTGTTTGTGCATATAAAATACAAATTATAACAACTATTTAAAATACAAATTATAAATATTTACTACATGCTTTCGCATATAGTTAGCAAAATTTACACTTGTTTAAATATACGTGTTACAATATGTTTCCTTCTTAATTAGATTAATGTTAATAATGTATTTTCCTTTCACGGAACTATTAAGGAGTCTCGGTCTTTTGGAAGGCTAGTATGGGGCCAAAGCCAACACACGGATGCCCTTTGACATAAGTATTTAATCTTGTCTAAAGGATGCACAATCCGGGGATTATCCCTGTATAACACTATAAAATGTAACAAATAACACTTGCGAGACAAACTTCAATATGTCAAGAGAGTACTGAGGGACATCAAACTACCAGTACCGCGCCCCCGTCACAGATGCCGCATCAATCCAGCGACGCGACGGTCGAGCGACAACCTGCGGTCTTACCATACCTAAAAGGAGTCACTAACAAAATTGGAAACATCCTGACGCAAGCGTCCATCAAGACATACTTCAAACCGCCGAGGAAAATAAACCAATTTCTAAGACCTGTCAAGTGTTTATAAAATTGAGCACACTCTGGACAAACCCAACCATTACCTAAGGTTTGATAATCCCCAAATACTCGCCAAAGAATACAGACATCTACCCAGGATGATACGTGAGGCCATTGAAATTAAAATATACATAATTTCAATAAGGAAGATGCCACCTCCTTGGGACCCCATCACTAACAAATTAAAACCCAAAGCACGTTCAACAACTGCAAGACCGCAAGATACTGTCAGCTCTGTATGCGTGAATAGGAAAGTTTCAAATTGAACATTTTTGTATTGATGTTATTAACACTTATACTGAGCAAACGAAAATAGATCTTAAGGTGACGAACCATTTCTTACCATGACTGTACATATTCGTGTGTACATACACGGGGGCTACGTACTCAACATAGCGTTGCCCCAACCCATTTTCGTGCGTAGCGTGTGCGTGTACTTCGGTTGGTTTCAGCCTTTAGAGAACGGTTAATTTCGCGTTCTAGGAGGCTTGTTAACGTGCGTTTTTGCGGCATTTTACTATAACAACTATTTTATCATTTCGGAATCGTTGTTAAAACTTTCTTTTAATTTCTATCATAGAGATGTTTGTTTTTTTTAACAACCCCCCATTTTTCTTTTCTCTCTCTTATTTTTGACATGTGTGACATTTGACATGCCACAAAGTGAGCATTGTGCCACGAACACAATTACTACATCTTCTCTGACTTTCCCTTACATCGTCCATCAAAGAACGATTAATTTCGCGTAACGTATGTTTTTGCGGCATTTTACTATAACAACTATTACCATTTCGGAATCAGTGTTCAAATTTTCTTTTAATTTCTATCATGGAGATGTTTGTTTTTTTTAACGGGGGGCTCGGCCCCCCTTTCCCCCCGTTTTTCTTATTTCTCTCGGCTTCCTTCGATGACACATTTCTTTTAAACCGATGAAATTGTAAACAGAATCAATTTCACAATGTATAAATCCATTTCTTTTTATTTCGATTTTTTTACGGCATTAGAAACATGAAACCTTCATGCTCGAAACTGGATATCAACGCCATCTATTGTGTGCCGAATGACACTAAGTCGTGATCGTTTGACATTTAAATGTCATTTTAACCCTATAACCCGGCTAATTTGAGAAGTATTTTTTGTTTATATGTAATCAATGTATATTATTTATAGACGTGTTGTATTACGCATCCAGAAGCACTCATGGCCCAGTGCTACCCGCGGATCACTTGTGATCCGTGCGGTTAAGCAACGTCTGGCACCGTCATGACTGTGATGGGTCATTACTAAAAATGACTTTAAATTTCATGAGCGTTTCCGTGCTTCGGAGGGCACGTAAAGCCGTCGGTCCCGGTTGTCGTACTAACATCTTCGACAGTCGTTACGGGTAGTTAGAGCCCTCAAAAGTCTAACATTCAGTTTAACCAAGAATGTCGTATAGCCCTCTGGGTTGTGAAGGTCTGATGGCAGTCGCTTCACGTAAAATACTGACATTCCGCCAAATCTGGTTAAACTGAAAACCGACCCCAAATAGACATGGGATAAAGGTTCGGAAAAAAAGAGAGAGTTGTATTACGCATCCATTTTATTTCTCGAAATTTAAGATTTGTTTGCAAAATTGTTTAAACCTTTTTCTTTATTTCATTTACAAAATGATATAAAATTCATTTTCTGCACATCTAGACATGAATTGAAATAACTCTGTTAAATATCAAATCTGTAGGGGCTCTAGTTTTTCCGTAATATGTACCACAAAACTGTAAAAACTGTTGAATTAGGAGGGCTTCGCTTCGCTCGCCCTAATAAATAGTATAAATCCACGTGTCAGTTGTTGCTACATTCATTATAAATCTTTTCAAACTCATAACTTAAAAGAATAGTGAGGTCCGGAAAAAATGTAAAAACGTAAATTAATTTAAAATAAACTTTTCATCTTTTGTGGTGAACACTGTGTTTTTTTTTAAAAAGACATCTCGCTGTGCCGCTTAACAATTGGTGTCAGAAGTGGGATTGTCGTAAGTGGTATTGAACCCTGGCAATCCGAACCCTTGGCACTCTGCGACTTGTTACCGACCGACGGTAAGTCTCAACCCGCGAGTTGAGCCCGCGTCATAAAACACCTTCATCACCGGTGTGAGGATCTACAGCCCCACGCGCTGAGCCTGCTCCGCACCATCAGAAGCCGACGAGTAAGTCTCGAGACCCCACGAGTCCGAGCCCGCGCCATCGCATCGCATCAATCTCCGGTACCTTCACCGACCCCGACCCCAGCAACTACACAACATCTCGGGACGTGGCTGCTCTACCAAGTCCTTTCTGCACGAGAGGATACCAGAGCACCGCCGTCTACAGCTCCAGCATCCGACCTAGCGCTGTCCGCAGGTCTCTCCCCTCCGACGCCCCGAAGGCGTTGTTTTCATCCCGTCGTGAATAATTATTAAACAAACGGGATGTTCATACGTACTTATTAAAGTCGAAATCCTCGACTAGTTTCAGCCACGTTCGGTGGCCTTCATCAGGAGGAGTGCGATACGCCCGCGCCGTTGGCGTACGTATGAACATCCCGTTTGTTTAATAATTATATACGATGTCGTACGTTTCGTTTAATAATAAAATCCCGTCGTGAGTCATGTTTCCCCTCATAATTCTGTAAGTGTTTTTTTTTCTTCTCTTTTTACATTGTCCCAGTGAAGTGAAAGTCCCGCAACTATTTCGTGTGTGTGTGTTCTAGAGCCCTCAAAACTTAGTTTTAACCACTAATTTGTAAACTTATATTCAATATTTAAATTTTATTTCCCTTGTACATTGAGTTTGAGCATATTAATAATGTCTTTAAAAAATGAAGAAAAAGTAGCTCTAAATGTCCTCACTAAATTTATTAAACATTATGCGGAGATAGAGAAAACCTCCCAGCATTTTTAACGAATTGTGACAATGCCATAACTAACATTTTATGTAAATTCATAATTTCTCAACTTGAAGGAAAAGCCCAAACAGCCTGTTGTCTCAAAACCTTCGACAACTGGCCCGAACTCAAAGATTTTCTTATTTCAACATTCGGTGAGAAAAAACAGTGCTCACCTATTAATAGATTTACAGAATTGCAAGCAAGGATATACGGAAACTGTCACGCAGTATTCCCTCAGGTTGGAAACCTGTTTAACTAGGATCCAAGCTGACATTCAATATTCATGTAGGGATAAATACCAACCTCTCGGCCGTATGAACTAAAATTTCCCATCGTCCCTCTACGAGATAACCCTTAAAAAATATATTTACTTTGTGAAAACTGTATAATGATAATTGTATTAAGTGTGAAGTTGATCTCATGGCCACGATATCCAATTTGAGTAGGTACACTGTAATAATTGGGTGAACTTGCTGAAAAAACTAGCTCTCTAGGTTTATGGGAAGTACTAGTTCTATTTTGATGATCATGAGTGAGTGAGTGAGTGTCTGTCATAAATACGAAACTTTGCTTTCGCTTAACTTCGGAAATAAATGACCTACAGACTTGAAATTTTATTTTAAGTATGTGATTGTATAGCTTACTGGATGACGAAAATTTCAGCGTTCTGGGGTTATTCAAAGGTTCTCAAATAGGGGCATGAAAATGCGGCGAAATGGTTCCTGTAAAGGATGGTACGGCAGTGTTTGCTTCGCGCTCGACTTGGCGGGGGGCACTGCCGTGCCCCCAGATAACATTCGTAATCACGAAAGTGTTTCAATTATAAAGACTTAATATTACATACAAATAGTATAAATTAGCGCTATCCTAACTAAATATAATGTCTACAACATTCTATCTTTACCGACCCCTCATGATGAAAAGAACCCTAACACGTATGCCTTAATAACACCTTCAAAACCCTATTTAGCTATTACAGATGATAGGTTAAACTACGCCTTATTTGATAATTTAGATAAATGCCTTAAGCTTAGTGATTCACATTCTATATGTAAACTTGTTTCAATTTATTCTAGTGCTAACAACGCTATTTGTGAAACTAAACTCCTATCCGATATCAACCTATCTTTACCTACCGAATGTAGTGCAAGGTTGCTCTACGGTCAAATAGACATATGACATAACAATAAATGTATTTTTGTACAATCCAAACCCAGTAAATTAACTATTAAATGTAACGATGACGTCACTGACCAAATCATACTAGGAACCGGCATTTTAAAACTTAGTCCGGATTGCGTTGGATTTTCAAAAACAATCCAATTGTTACCAACCACTAATAAAAATATAATTTTAAGTAACAGTTTTATTTTAGATTTTGACATAACCATAGATGATTGTTGCAACAAAGAAATTATAAATAAATCGATTCCCTTACTTTCTCCAATTCATGTTAATAATTTAAACTTAGATAATTTAAAACACCCCATCATACAGTTAGATAACTTAGGGGATAGTATTAATAATGCTCAAGCTCAATCCCATTTCATCAAATATGCTAATTATTATTCATATCTCACCTACTTTTGTGTCTTCTCTATTTTTTGTTACATACTTTATAAGATATATAAATGTTTTAATAAAAATACAAACGGTACATGTATCCAAATATATAATTATTGTTATAACAAAAAGAAGTCAAAAAACTCAAACTCTATACGAAACTCAATAGAGTTAACTGAAATATCCTCATCTAGTGAGGAAAATGTTCCGAAAATCTTAGAGGGATCTAATAGGAACCTATCAAATTTCTAAATCCTATTTCAAATTAATTATACTAATTCTTATATTAAGTCCCAAACCTATGTCTTAAAAATATATTAATAAGCTAAATGAATTATACTAAATCTTATAATGCTAAAACTTAGTTTAAGTCCTAAATCTATGTCAATGTATTACCAATTTCAATTACCTAATCTGGGGGCACGGCAGTGCCCCCCGCCAAGTCGAGCGCGAAGCAAACACTGCCGTACCATCCTTTACAGGAACCATTTCGCCGCATTTTCAGGCCCCTATTTGAGAACCTCTGGATAAGACTAGAACGCTGAAATTTTCGTCATCCAGTAAGCTATACAATCACATACTTAAAATAAAATTTCAAGTCTGTAGGTCATTTAGTGCCCAAGTTAAGCGAAAGCAAAGTTTCGCATTTTAGACACTCACTCACTCACTCACTCACTCACTCACTCACTCACTCATGATCATCAAAATAGAACTAGTACTTCCCATAAACCTAGAGAGCTGAAATTTGGTACAGAGTTAGGGTTTAATGGCCACATAAAGGGAAAACTATAAAAACTAGGATAATCGAACGGGAACGGGAATTATACGGGAATGGGAACGGGAATTTATAACTCAAGAATGGCTGAACTGATTTGGCTGAAAATTGGTGGGGAGGTAGCTTAGAGCCAGGAGAGAGACATAAGATACTTTTAATCCCGAAATTCCCACGGGACTGGGAACGGGAATTTATAACTCAAGAACGGCTGAACTGATTTGGCTGAAAATTGGTGGGGAGGTAGCTTAGAACCAGGAGAGGGACATAAGATACTTTTAATCCCGAAATTCCCACGGGATTGGGAACGGGAATTTAAAAATCAAGAACGGCTGAACTGATTTGGCTGAAAATTGGTGGGGAGGTAGCTTAGAACCAGGAAAAGGACATAGGATACTTTTAATCCCAAAATTCCCACGGGATTGGGAACGGAAATTTAAAAATCAAGAACGGCTGAAATGATTTGGCTGAAAATTGGTGGGGAGGTAGCTTAGAACCAGGAAAAGGACATAGGATACTTTTAATCCCGAAATTCCCACGGGATTGGGAACGGGAATTTAAAAATCAAGAACGGCTGAATTGATTTGGCTGAAAATTGGTGGGGAGGTAGCTTAGAACCAGGACAAGAACATAGAACACTTTAATCCCGAAATTCCCACGGGATTGGGAACGGGAATTTATTACTCAAGAACGGCTGAATTGATTTGGCTGAAAATTGGTGGGGAGGTAGCTTAGAACCAGGAGAAGCACATAGAAAACTTTTAATCCCGAAATTCCCACGGGAATGGGAACGGAAATTATAATTCTAGAACAGCTGAACTGATTTGGCTGACAATTTGTGGGGAGGTAGCTTAAAAACTATTTATGTATAGATACTTTTTATCCCGAAATTCCCACGGAAACGCGAACGGGAACTACGCGGGAGAAAACCGCGGGGCGCTTAATAATATAATACTACTCCTAAAAATAAGTGTGTCAAATAAGAAAATCTAATAAAATAAATCAATATAAACAAGTTTTAACAAAAAGAAATGAAATCCCACCAAAAACATTCTGTAAAAAACTAGCCAAGTCTCGATGGAGCTGCTTGTTTAACTCTAAAAAGTAATGAAATCTAGACAGACTCGTGCCAAGTCTAAGGTTCCTTACTGCGATTTCTTTATTATTATAGTTAATGTTGTGTGACTTGGCCGTTGAAGGGTACACATGTATGTACACAAGGGTACAAAACTAGGAGCTCCATGACGCTATTTCACCAATCTTAAAAAATCCAGAACCTATCCATTGACGATAGAAAATTTGCTTAATTATAGCCACTTGAAAAATGTTGATTCAATATCCAGTCAATTGTAGGCTTGATAAAGCTGCGTATTTTAATAATGTTATAACATTACGTGTAAACAAAATTGACATGTACCCACTACTAACCTTTTAAACAATGTTCAACGGCCAAGTCACACAACATTAACTATAATAATAAAGAAATCGCAGTAAGGAACCTTAGACTTGGCACGAGTCTGTCTAGATTTCATTACTTTTTAGAGTTAAACAAGCAGCTCCATCGAGACTTGGCTAGTTTTTTACAGAATGTTTTTGGTGGGATTGTACTTACTAAATCTCTATCATGTTACTTACTATTATGTTAAGTGCTAAATATTATTTTTAGTTCTAATTTTTGTCTATTTATTTGTTCATAATTCATATTTCTTAATTATAATATAATTTAATATTGTAAGCCTCATTCTTCTTTTGTCTCAGAATCATTCAATTTCTTTTTCTTTTTTTTCAATTTCACTTCATCTTCAATTGAATCACGAGCGCAGCGAGGGATTCAAAATAAGAATCCTGAGCGTTAGCGAGGGACTCAAAGGAGCACAAGGTTAAAAGTTGTTTGCACTCGAGTGCAACACATTATTTTTCATTATTTTTTCCCCCTCAGCGAGGAAATTACTAAATGAAAACATAAAACAATCACAAAATTAAGTGAAAAGCAAAAATATCACGCGCAAAGCAAATAAAAAAATAGGTAAGTACACCAAGGAGGTTCCGAGTTTGAATTTGAAATAAAAAAAAAGTTGTATGACAGTTTGTGGATCCAAAACATCATCACACTTAGTGCACACGATGTTCTAAATTCAAATTTACTTTAACCTCTAGAGCGCAAAAACGACTTTTACTCCCAGTTAGCAAAATTGCCTTGGGTCCTGCAGGGGCTGCCTACAGCGACCCCGATACTTTCCACTCTTGAGATTAAAATCGACTTTTACCCCTCGATATCGAGGATTAAAAACATACTTTCCGAGCTAGTGGGATGAAAATTAATTAAAAATAAACTTTTCTTCTTTTGTGGTGAACACGGTGTTTTTTTTTAAAAAAAAACATCTCGGGGTGCCGCATAACAGAACGTTGCATGGGACGCGTGGGATAGCATTGCGTATGACAAGTATGTTTCTAACCATACAAATATCAGGGGCCAGATTTCATAATGCGTTGCATACGTTGCGTACATGGGATAAATGTGTTCCTAGCCTTATTCTACGCCACGGTTACCTCAAAGAAGCAGTTAATGAGAAATATTTCTGATAAAAAGAGTTATCACAAAAATTCAATCATGTTGCTGAATTAATAAAAAAGCATCACAGAGCCAAACAAAGTTTACCAAAAAACTTTACACGAAGATGTTGTTAATTGTTATGCACAAGAGCTAAAGAAAAGCATTTTGAGCCCTTAATGTAAAAATAAATTGAGTAATAACCGAATTTCCATAATTAGCAATGCATTTTTGTTTTATCTCAAAAGGAAACCCTTTTACTTTGATATTAGTTATGATATGTAAGGTCTACCGGGGCTTATTGCGTCTTTGGGGCAAATGCGTATTTTCGAAATTATTCAAAAACTATTCATTCTTTATTAATTACTGCCATCTTGTAGCATTTGTTTAAACGAAATACAGCTACATAAAGTCCGAGAAAATAGCTCTCTTCACTTTTCAAGTATTTAGCCATTTTGTAAATGGAGCATTTTTGGCAAAGTTGACATTGTAGGAGATGAGTCACCAAATCCATATTTATTTTAGGTTTTCTTAAATTGGTTGATTTTTGTCAATACTGACTGTAAAGAATGGTCAATGTGTTGATTAAAAACACGGTTATTTTTTTAAAGAAATGGCATTATTTGGAGAAATAATTAGGGCGAGCGAAGCGAAGCCCTCCTAATTCAACAGTTTTTACAGTTTTGCGGTACATATTACGGAAAAACTAGAGCACCTACAGATTTGATATTTAACAGAGTTATTTCAATTCATGTCTAGATGTGCAGAAAATGCTTTTTATATCATTTTGTAAATGAAATAAAGAAAAAGGTTTTAACAATTTTGCAAACATTTTAAATTTCGAGAAATAAAATGGATGCGTAATACACCACGTCTATAAATAATATACATTGATTACATATAAACATATTAACAAAAAATACTTCTCAAATTACCCGGCTAATTTGAGAAGTATTTTTTGTTAATATAGGGGTTAAAATGACATTTAAATGTCAAACGATCACGACTTAGTGTCATTCGGCACACAATAGATGGCGTTGATATCCAGTTTCGAGCATGAAGGTTTCATGTTTCTAATGCCGTAAAAAAATCGAAATAAAAAGAAATGGATTTATACATTGTGAAATTGATTCTGTTTACAATTTCATCGGTTTAAAAGAAATGTGTCATCGAAGGAGGCCGAGAGAAAAAAGAAAAACGGGGGGTTGGGGGGGCGGAGCCCCCCCGTTAAAAAAAAACAAACATCTCTATGATAGAAATTAAAAGAAAATTTGAACACTGATTCCGAAATGATAATAGTTGTTATAGTAAAATGCCGCAAAAACATACGTTACGCGAAATTAATCGTTCTTTGATGGACGATGTAAGGGAAAGTCAGAGAAGATGTAGTAATTGTGTTCGTGGCACAATGCTCACTTTGTGGCAAAAGCATGTCAAAAATAAAAGAGAGAAAAGAAAAACGGGGGGTTGGGGGTCAAAAAAAACAAACATCTCTATGATAGAAATAAAGAGAATGTTTAATGTAATGAATAAAATTAACACTGATTTCGAAATGATAATAGTTGTTATAGTAAAATGCCATAAAAACGGACGTTAACTAGCCTCCTATTCTCTTTTCCGAATCTTTATCCCATGTCTATTTGGGGTCGGTTTTCAGTTTAACCAGATTTGGCGGAATGTCAGTATTTTACGTGAAGCGACTGCCATCAGACCTTCACAACCCAGAGGGCTATACGACATTTTTTGGTTAAACCAAATGTTAGACTTTTGAGGGCTCTAATTACCCGTAACGACTATCGAAGATGTTAGTACGGCAGCGGGTACCGACGGCTTTACGTGCCCTCCGAAGCACGGAAACGCTCATGAAATTAAAAGTATTTTTAGTAATGACCCATCACAGTCACGACGGTGCCAGACGATGCTTAACCGCACAGGTCACAAGTGATCCGCGGGTAGCACTGGGCCACGAGCGGGCAACTGGCCTCCTAGAACGCTAAATTAACCGTTCTCTAATGGACGATGTAAGAGAAAGTCAGGGAAGACCTCGAGATGTAGAATATAATTGTGTTCGTGGCACAATGCTCACCTTGTGGAAAAATTATGTCCGAAGTTAGAGAGAGAGAAAAAAAAGGGGGGTTGGGGGGGCCGAGCTTAAAAAGATAAAAATCTCTGTAATAAAAATTAAAGGAAAGTTTAATTAAGAGATTAGTGTAATCGATAAGATAAAGCGCCACAAAAACGCACGTTAACTGGCCTCCTCGGACACGAAATTAACCGTTTTTTGATGGTCGATGTAAAGGAAAGCCAGAGAAGACCTCGCGATGTACCTAGAATCTAATTGTGTTCGTGGTAATTCATATCATCTTCTTTGGTTTGATTTGCACATCGAAAACAACGGACTTTGTATAGACAATAGTATGGTTTCAGAACCACAAACTAACGTTTTAAAGAAATTAAAATTCCTCGAAGAACAATTATAAATTTTTTACAAAGTAAATATATTTTTTAAGGGTTATCCGTATGTCCGTACGAGTTACGTACCCATCCGATTTTAGTCCAATCCCTCAACTATTTATCAATGAAGGCCTTACGCATGTGGCTAAAACTAGTATATACACAGATCCATGGAATCAGTTTTGAGTGGTAAGGGTGACCTTAGAAATATAAAGCGCGGTCAGAATTATAAAAACATTACAAACGCTACCAACAGTGCACACGCGTGAACCAAAATTGATATGTGCGCTAATGCGCTATGTGCGCTGTTTGCGCGCTATCTAATCGGACCAGGATTGTGTGCGTACGTGTGTGCAAAAATATCAAAATTAGAGTTACGTACTCGGCATTTCGAATTGCAAGATTCAGAAAACAGTTGTTGTAATTAGTAATTGATGAGAATGCAATATTTAACCATTGTAAACATAAATGTTTAATAAAAAAACTAAAATAAATCAAATTCTGAAACTTCAAATTTTGAGTTTGACATTTGTGCACACATTGCACAACCTATTTTCCATGAGCAGCGTTTGCACACCTTAATGACGTCACTGACGACGTTCCATTACTATCGTTGGTGCAAATACGTACAATTCGATCACTTCACTCCGTAAGCGCGATAAAACGCAATTTGGACCGCACGGATAGTCAACATGACAATAGGAGCTTCCAATTTAGACCGCCGCCGGCACAGAAAACTTGATGACTCTAAACTAAACAAGGCTTACCAAACTTTCTGATAGTGAATATTGATGTATGAATATGGCAGTTTTGTTTTTGATTGTATCTTTTTTTTAATCGAATATATTTTTTATGGAAACTTTTTTCGAGAAATATTTCAGAATCACATATCATGGAGTCAGTTAATCCGCCCTAGCAGTTCCCTGCATGAGATAAAGACTTCAGCATATACAAGAAGTTGTACTCATCGAGACCTTTCAAATGATGTTTGGTCACAAAATGGTACAACATGACAGGACGACACCTCATGGGGTCAGTTAATACACCCTAGCCTAGCGGTTTTCCTGCACGAGATACAGATTGAAGAACCCATACAAGAAGTTGTAATACTCATTTAAAGCTTTCAAATGACGTAGGGCACAAAGTGTTATAGGACAACATAGGACGGAACGCCCATTCTCCTTTGGGTTGAAAATGGATTTGTCCTCCCGATTAAATGCCACGCACTCACGAGTGATAATGGTTCGATATAAAAATTATTCTCATACAACGTATGACAATAATGGTTGAGTCCAATACCACCCATAACTAAATATTGGAAAAGTGGAAATACTTAATGTTCCAGGAAACAATACAATAAGCTTTCGTAATCACAATTCGCAAGTCACAAGGCTTGACGTTAGATAAAGCTGTGGCGGACATTGGACATAAATAAATTTCTGTTGGTCTAACATAGGTAAGGTACCTCTGTGGTATCGCGCGATTTCAACAATTAAAGCATTTTCTTTCTTTCTTACTATAAAACATAGAATTACTAAGAAAAACCTCGCGAGCCCACACAAAGCCACGCTTTTAGCTAGTTACCTTTATATTTTCAAGATTAGGAGTCATCTTTTGGGGTAAATGCGACTGCACATATAGGGCAATAGCGTCTAATGCCACGCATTTTCCCCAAAACAGATACTGTCAACCTTTTTACTGACTGCCAATTTTAAAATGAAAATGATATATTATTTCAGTTAAATAAATAAACTATAAATTACTTGATATGGGATTGATATTAATAAACACTTAAGTAACTACATATGATTTTCAAGACTTTATACTACAATGACCATTCAAGGCCATGGCAATTGGCTGAAGAAGAACAAGGTAGCAAAAGTGACGACACTTAAGTAGAAGAGAAAGTGATCTTTTTCTTCTTTCGTTGACGACGATTAAATTTTATAATGTTTTGCACTCGTTTTTCACACGATAATGTAAAATTACATATAGTTTATCAAAAGCTTCGTTTTATGGAACTAAATTATATGCATACATTTACAGAGATAGTAAGCTCGAGCTACCCAAGTAAAAGGTTGACAACATCTGGATCTGCTACGGGGCTAATGCGTCTGTCTAAATTAGACGCATTTGCCCCATTTTTCCCAAATTGGTTCTAAATTCGTCAAATATGCTTTTTGTCAAGCTTAACCGTCAATCCTCGATACATATACTTGACCGGAATAAAACTACTTTTCAACACACTTGCTCATAAAGGGGCTCTTATTTGTGCAAAAACAGTTGAATAATGACACGTTTTATTCACTAGTGAGCTATAGATTGTTTTTTTAAATTGCTTTGTTTTTAAAAAAGTTTCGACACCAAAAAAATGGTGTCCATACATTTTAAAAACAAACTTCAACTATGTTGCCTTACTTTTGGTAGGTCTATGGTCGATTACATTCATTCATTCGTTTTTTTTTATTAAGTATATTCTTTTAGTCTTTGGCGATCACCATTGTTGTATTGGATGCGCGCGAATAGAAAATTTATTTATTAGCGAAAAATGATAATTTCTTCGCAAATGTATTGAAAAACGTTGTATGGTACACGCGTGTATTGATGATTACTATCCTCGGCTATGTTCAGACCCTCGCCTGACGGCTCGGGCCTCAATAGCGCCTCGGGAGTAATCACCAACTTACCTCGCTTGTACCATAAATAACTATTGTTTTCCTCACGAAAAGTTTAGTAAAAAGTATTTATTCGAGAAAGATGCATTTGCCCCAAATCGGGGTAAATGCGTCAAAAAAGACAATTAAAAAGAATCAGTGAATTTTACATATTTTTAAAACTCCGGCAAAAAGAGCATAATGACCATAATTTAGCTCATAATATGATGTTAACTTAGAGTGATCGAAAAATGGTACGCAATAGCCCCGGTTGACCTTAGATGTTTTTAAAATAAAGTTCCACAAGGCTACAATACATTTTTTTAACACCAGCTCAGCTCAAATACCACTTAGAGTATTTTGAAATTTAACAATTGCACTTGTTTTGTTGATTAATTGTAATGTTAATGATAATTACACTAAAATAGGATTTAAATTAGAAAAACCTATGTATTCTTAACGCCCTTGAATAAAAATAACATCAAAATAAGTAATAAATTTTGTAGAATTAAGAAAAATGTGCATATAGTACGATCATTTCTCCTACTTACTAATGCTTCACCCCGTCAAATACCTACATAAATACCTAAATATACACACATCAAAAGTGTCTAGGGATCAACATATATTTTTGCAATAACTTTTCTCCTGATTGATATTAATTAAAATTTTCTTTAAGGATTCATCAAATAAAGTGTTTTCGTTTGTCACAGTAACGATAAACCAAGTCACCTTTGCATTAATAAAGAAATTTGCCATTTCCCTAATAAAGGGATTTTTGACATTTGAACCACTAACATTAAAGTTCGAAAAAAAGACTGAAATAACAGTTTTCTTTAAAATTTTATTGGGTAACTTAAACAATTAATAATCCGTGTTTCTACCGCGAACACTAACAACACAAGAACATTGGTTTGGCATACTCAAAATGAGTTCATCCAAATCACGCTGTGGAATGGCCGCCCATGTTCGTTGCAACAACAAAAAAAGGTCTTCTTGCGACTGGATACCCTCCATATTCGGCAGAGCTCTTCTCTGTAGCATATCCCATGCATGCTCAATCGGGTTCAAGTCTGGCGACTGAGCAGGCCAGGGCAGGACATTGATGTTAGCTGCGGCGAGAGTCTGTCTTACAACTCTTGCGGTGTGCGGTCGTGCATTATCATGCATTAACTGAAATAAGGGACCGATTTGCACTTGTAGAGGAACGATGACGTCTGATACAATCGTCTCAGCATAAATTTGAGCGTTGAGGTTGCCTCTGATCCAAATCAACTCAGTTCTTCCGCCGATCCAAATACCCGCCCATACCATGATGGTTCCACCACTATAAGGATGGACTTCCTGGCAGGATTTTAATCGCTGTTGGCGTCCAGGGGTTCTCCAGTGTCGTATACGTCTTGTATCCGGTCTCATACCAAAACGAGACTCATCAGAAAAGCACACGAAACGCCATTGTTCTTCTGCCCAATTTCTGTGTTCAAGAGCCCATTGATATCGAATCCTACGATTGTGCATTGCTATAGGTGGTACCCGTAGCGGTCTTCGGGAATGAAGGTTCACTTCATGCAAGCGGTTTCTGACTGTTTGGTCGCTAATTAAGTTCCCTGAAGATTGATGAAGCCGCACGGCTAACATCATGGCGGTTATTGTTGGAGCTCTTCGAGTTAAGATTTGAATGTATCGGTCTTGTCTCCGTGTGGTGCAGCGATACCGTCCTCCATGGCGCTCAGCCACGGTACCAGTGCTTCGGTAACGTGTCCAAAGTCGACTGATAACACTCTGACTTGTATTCAGAGCTAAAGCCACAGTACGTTGCCGGGAACCAGCTTCTATCATTCCCACGGCTCTGAGCATTTCTTCCCTGCTTAAATGACGTCGCCGCTCCATAATAACGTTGGTTTTAATCAGTAGTAGGGAAACAGTAGCACTAATAATGTCTTCAATGCGTTGTATGTTTTTATAGGGAAAATATTGACAGCTGATTTTCATCTTTTACTCGAATTTGATTCACAGTTCCTGATTCAAATTATGAAATGCACCAAAAAGGATCCATATAAATTTATAAAATCATAAATTTATTACAAAGCCACATCTCAATCTCAAGAAATCCGCATAAAAATGCTTGATCCCTAGACACTTTTGATGTGTGTATGCTAGAATAGCGCCTGAAGACGCACGCTCAGTTTCGTTGTAGGTATGTATATAAATGCCAAATTATTTATTTTCAGCTATAAAAGGTTGCGCATTCGCAGATTGTACAGAGATAGAGATGGCGCATAAGGCACATAATTCATCCGTAGACTGTTTCATATGTCACGATGATTTGTGCAATGGTGATGCGGGACTGATACCGAGCTTCGTTTTCATTACATTTTTATGCATTTCTTTGATTGCCATCACATGGATGTAACTTGAACATTGAATGTTATGTTTTATAAAATAAAATAATAAAATAACTCCGTTTATTATTTAAAAGACTTAGGGTTGATTTTTCCATCGCCAGATAACTTTTATTCGACGTATTGACGTTTGACAGTTTTTATACGCTTTTTATTAGCTTCACCTGTATGTTTGTGTGTTTGTATGTTAGTATGTTAGTATGTTTGTATGTTTGTTTGTAACCGACTTCTTTGGGCGCTATTTTGACCCACTTTTTATTAAACGGCCAGATTTCGTTCAAACTTTGTAGATTTATTGAAGACCGATGACAATACACTAATTTGATAAAATTATTCCATTTTTCAATTTGCAAAATATGATTTTTGTTAATTTATATAATTTTCATCTATAATCCAAACTAAAAAGTAGAAAATAAATTATAGTTTAAAAAAACTAAAAAACACGCTTTTTATAGAAAACCGAACTAAAAAATAGAAAATAAATTTAAATGAATTTAAATTAAGAAAATAGTGTTAAAAATTTCAATAAATATAAATTAATAATAGTGTGACTAAAAAAAAAATATTTTATTTTAAAAAAGTGGTTTTTAAAATTTTATCGAAATGATAATCACTCTACTCATATCTGTCAATAAAATATTTATAACTATTGACACCATGCACCCCACGCTTTTTTTAAAATAAAATAATTTTTTTTTATTCACACTATTATTAATTTATATTCATTGAAATTTTTAACACTATTTTCTTAATTTAAATTCATTTAAATTTATTTTCTATTTTTTAGTTCGGTTTTCTATAAAAAGCGTGTTTTTTAGTTTTTTTTATTGTATGAAGGAACTGTCAAAATTTCAAAACTATTCGTCGAATAAAGTTATCTGGCGATGGAAAAATCGGCCCTAAAGGTGACAAATCGGGTATATCCCATTCGTACCCACCAAGTTTGTCCCCACTGGGGACGAATGGGATATGATTAAAAAAAATATCCCATATGTCCCCACGGATTTTACTTTGGAACATCCCACTCGTCACCACTTTAACTATATTCTTATATTAAATGATACTTGAGTAGGTACTTAAATTAAATATTCTCTTCTCTCTTCCTAAAAAGTTGAAATCTCATAATGAAACTCATATTTTTTTTTACAATAATCTATTTTAAATACCAGAAGAACAGAAATGTAGAGAAGCTATTTCCAATAAACTTTGTTAAATTGAGTAATTGGCCTTTCTGTGGAGAATTATTATTAGAAGTACCAGGAGAGCATACCCTTAAAGCGTTGATTTTTAAATAAAAACTGAAGCACGGTCGTAATTCACAGGAAAGTTCGTACGTTGACCTGTAGCTCTATCTATAGTCCATTCATTTGGCCGTGAGACAAAATGTAAACATAGAAATACTGATTGTCAAACTTTTAGCTCTTTTAGGCGAAAAATATATTATTTTTTTAGAGTCTGTTCTGTAGGGCAAGCACGAATGAGTCTGGTAATCGTAACGTACAGGTATCGAGCTTACCAGACAACCTCGATAGTAGGTAGCACAAAGTACCCTCTCATTACTCACGAAAGCTCGCTACGATTACATTAGTGCATCCTAATGTAAACTAAAGGCCCGGCCCCGTGTGTGCATATTTTATTACTTATGCGTTCAAAAACTAAAACAAAAAATATTTTTTTACTTTTCACTAAATAGTTCATTTCTTGGAAAATAATGCTAGAAATAAAGACAGAATGACGAAATTATTTGGAAAAGAAATGGGAGATTATAAGGTTTCATTAACTTCGACAAAATAAATATGATATTTTTTTAATTAACAAAAATATTTAATGGTTTTCGATCAACTCTACATGACATAGTCAAAAATATGTCAAAGTCAAACAAAGCAATAAAATTACCTGACTTAGTGAAATACATTGACATATAACATGGACATCACATGTTTGACTATAGATAAAATATTTTTATTTTTATTTATAATTGTACACAGAAACATAATTAAAAAATAAAAGATGAGAAAGCATGTACAGAGGTTAACTTAACCCTAAAAGAGTTTTCTTCCAGCAAACCTTAGAGGCTAGATAGAGTAGGTGATTGATGTAGTGCGGGTATAAAGTGTACAAACGAAAGGAAATAATAATAAGAACATGATGAATGATAAACAGTAATATGACCGAAATACATAGACATAATATAAATAGATACCTACATAAAATGAAACTAAATACATGTATAGTTATAATTATTTAACAGAACGGGATGTTTGTACGTACTTATTAAAGTCGAAATCCTCGACTAGTTTCAGCCACGTCCGGTGGCCTTCATCAGGAGGGCGATTCACTAACGCAAAACATCTTTACATCCAAGAAATCATCGTTGAAACATCGGATGTCACCAAATCGGTATTCTGTAGTTACAACTGTGCGATCGTAGCGCTTCAACGATGTCAACGGCGCGACATAGAACTAAAATATAGTGCCAAATGTATGAAAAACGGTATTCTGTAACACAAAACATCCACGCCTTCGAAGACAACGGTGACTTCGCCTTCGATTTTAACTGTCAAACCGTAAAGCTTTAAAATTGTGGATGTTTCCTTGGATGTAGACGATTAAAATGTAAATTATCGTGTAATTTTACTAACAAAGTTGATCAAAATCTATTAAATAATCTTTTATATTTTATTATTTCATCAGAAACAAATATAAGGATAACAAAACAGATATTTTAACCATGTGGGAAAAGCATTTATTTTTATCTCATACAGTTAACTATGAGAGAAAGTCTTTTATTTACGTGCTAGCAGCGTCCCGCAGTTTTGCCCGCGTAGTTCCCGCTCCCGTAAGACTGCGGGGAACTTATACCAAAAACCTTCCTCTTCAATCACTTTATCTATTTAAGAAACCTCTTTAAAATCCGTTGCGTAGTTTTAAACATCTAAGCCTACATACGGACAGATAGTGGGAAGCAACTTTATGTAATGAAGAAGATATTATATCCTCTCAGTACATACAAAAATAATGTAAAAAATAAAAACACAAATAATATGTTTATTAAACTTGGTGACCATGTCGTATAAGAAGGTGGAAGGAAGCCGCTTTTACACAAGCTGTATTATTTCAGTAGACTGCACACCGCTAACCCGTTCGACCCGTATATTATTTAAGTATTTCCATGTCACAATAATCGAATACCCAGTTTCCAGGTCTCTCTTTGCACCTCTGCCTGTAAAAAAAACAATCTTTGAATTATACCTGAAAGAAACATAACATCAAGTTCGAAACTTGTATCTAGCTAGGGTATCAGAAACTACACACACCCAAACAGAGATAAACATTTGTGGTTGATACAAATATTCATCCAGCAACGGGAATCGAACCCGCAACCTTACGGAAAAAGAAAAGAAGTTATGTTTATTTATAAAAAATAAATTTAATGTAAAAACACTAACCTGACGTGACGGTCTCCTGCTTAGTTTCTTCTATAAATCCATTAATCCTTTAGAATAATATGTGGGGCATCACTTTTACAAGCTTTTGTATATCTAATAATGTTTTCATTTAGAAATAAATATTTAAAACATGGACGGAGCACTTGTATATTATATGACATTGTGACCATTGAATGCAGAGACCAGAGAGAATCTTGGTCGTGATCCTTATTCTATGATTGAATGTCACCATTGTCTGTTTTGAAATTTGAAATCAGTGTTGTCATTAAATACGGTACAAAATTAAGTGTCAAATAATTATTTTTCAAGTCTAAAATGATATATTTAATTAAATATTAATTTATAATAAATAAAACATGTTTCATGCATACGTATTGTGCATTTAAATTAACTTAAAATGACGAAATAAATTTAATATCGGTTAGTCGAGATTTTTCTTCTTTTAGTCGAGTCTTTCTAGACCTTGCTAAGGCATTCGATACTGTGGCTATCCCTATCTTATTAAAAAGGCTCGAAAGTATAGGAATAAGGGGCGTTGCTCTTAAATGGTTCCAAAGCTATCTTTATGAACGCAAACAACGCTTAAAAATAGATTCCTTGATAAGCACACAATCTAAAACGACTTTTGGTGTACCCCAAGGTAGCGTTCTCGGACCTACCCTATTCTTACTTTATATTAATGAATTGACTTCCCTACCACTCAAAGATGCCGAGATCATCTGCTATGCAGATGATACCGCAATCTTATTCCACGGACAAACTTGGACTGACTGTGTAACTAGCGCTGAACTAGGTATGGCAAAAATAGCTAAGTGGCTCAACTCCAACCTGCTCACACTCAATGCGGAAAAAACTATGTTTTTGTGCTTTCACAAAACCGTTGTAACCGCTCCGACTGACATACAAAAAATAAAAATACATACATGCCAACCAGTACACATCCACACTTACAACACCTGCACCTGTAATGAAATAAACAGATCTAAGACAATTAAATACCTTGGAGTAATATTAGATGACAAACTTACCTTTAAAGTCCACATTATTAACCTATCCGCAAAAGCCAGAAAATTAGTTTACGTTATGAAACAGCTAAGAGATGTCGCTAACAGGGAACTGCTTAACACTATATATATCAGTCTATGTCAATCAATCTTAACTTACTGCATAAACATATGGGGAGGTGCAGCTAAAACCAATCTTATCATATTAGAAAGAGCACAACGCTCAATATTAAAAGTAATGCTAAAGAGACCTATTCGATATCCAACAAAAGAGTTATATAAAGAGGCGGGAGTTTACACCATTCGACAATTATATATTAACAAAGCTATTATTGATACACATAAATCAGTATTAAATTCTTCAAATTATAATAGTTTATTGAAACAAAGAGTTTTTAAAGTAAACATACCTTCATTCAAAACTTCTTTCGCACAACGATCGCAAATGTACATGTTCCCTTACTTGTATAATAAAACAGTTAATAAATTTAATTTTAAGGATAACTCGGTTCGTGATTTGCGTAAAAAATTAAAAGAAGAAATAAGTAGATTAGACTATGTACAAACGGAACAACTTTGCAACTCAGGACGATAAACCTGTAATAAATTGATTTGACAAAAATATTAACAAACCTCACCTCACACTGCACGCACAACATTCACATCACACTACACACTCACATCACACTACACACTCGCCTCACACTACACACTCACCTCACACTACACACTCACCTATAAATTACTCTACTTTTTTTTTTATAATTTGTACTTTCTTAATACTTACCTTAATTTAACTTTTATTTCTTAGAATTTAAGTCCTAACGATTAACGTGTACGAAATTGATATCCTCAATACAGGCTCTGCCTAGTGAGGAATCATTGCAAATGTTTAATGTAAACTTTGGGATGCAATAAATTTTTTTTTTTTTTTTTTTTTTTTTT
The DNA here is from genome assembly GCA_958496195.1 of Timandra comae. NCBI lineage: Eukaryota > Metazoa > Arthropoda > Insecta > Lepidoptera > Geometridae > Timandra > Timandra comae. Next base: position 7,933,385 of record OY292379.1, on the reverse strand, counting down.
TTCTCGATTATACTCTAGATTAAACATAGCAACACTGCAAACATCCTAGACATCTTCGTTGTTCGGCAGATCGTCGACGAGCTTAGGTAGCTTAGCGAATACGGTTTTTATCACGGATGTTTTTAAAAGCGATGTCTCCGATGCAACATCTGTGAACTCGTCGTTGTTAACATCCGTGATGAGTTTGTTAGTGAATCGCATTGCAGCTCATATATGTTCTCACCGAGGGGACATTACCAAAAATAGGTTATGATGAGTGGTGTGGAAGTGGGAGCGGTGTGGAAGATGTGTTGGTGTGAAAGGGGAATGGGATGGAAGAGGTGTGGAAGTGGGAGCGGTGTGGAAGATGTGTTGGTGTGGAAGGGGAATGGGATGGAAGAGGTGTGGAAGTGGGAGCGGTGTGGAAGATGTGTTGGTGTGGAAGGGGAATGGGATGGAAGAGGTGTGGAAGTGGGAGCGGTGTGGAAGATGTGTTGGTGTGGAAGGGGAATGGGATGGAAGAGGTAGTGGCGTGGAAGAGGAGTGGGGTGGAAGAGGTAGTGGTGTGGAAGGGGAATGTGGTGGAAGAGGTAGTGGCGTGGAAGGGGAATGTAGTGGAAGAGGTAGTGGCGTGGAAGGGGAGTGGGGTGGAAGAGGTAGTGGCGTGGAAGGGGAATGTGGTGGAAGAGGTAGTGGCGTGGAAGGGGAATGTAGTGGAAGAGGTAGTGGCGTGGAAGGGAAATGTGGTGGAAGAGGTAGTGGCGTGGAAGGGGAATGGAGTAGAAGAGGTAGTGGCGTGGAAGGGGAGTGGGGTGGAAGAGGTAGTGGCGTGGAAGGGGAATGTGGTGGAAGAGGTAGTGGCGTGGAAGGGGAATGTAGTGGAAGAGGTAGTGGCGTGGAAGGGAAATGTGGTGGAAGAGGTAGTGGCGTGGAAGGGGAATGGAGTAGAAGAGGTAGTGGCGTGGAAGGGGAGTGGGGTGGAAGAGGTAGTGGCGTGGAAGGGGAATGTGGTGGAAGAGGTAGTGGCGTGGAAGGGGAATGTGGTGGAAGAGGTAGTGGCGTGGAAGGGGAATGGAGTAGAAGAGGTAGTGGCGTGGAAGGGGAATTCAATTCAATTCAATTAAAAAAGTATTGTATTGTCACCCGTCGTTTACATTAGCTGTGTGATTAAGTATCTCGAATTCAAAATAGCAGTGTATAACTCTTTGAACTTTAGTTCGTAATTACGGATCTTAAATGTTATTTTTTTTTATTCACGGGACTATTGAGGAGTCCCGGTCTTTTGGAAGGCTAGTATGGGGCCAAAGCCAACACACGGAAGCCCTTTGACATATTTAATCTTGTGTAAAGGATGCACAATCCGGCGACTATCCCTGTATAACACTATAAAATGCATCCAAGGACAGTCCCCGGTTCTGCTGGGACTATTGCAAATATATGGAAAACTACGACTGGGTTATGGGAATGGGATGTTAATGGACTGGATATTGGGGAACTATGGGGACTATGACACCCGCCGATACAATGCTTTAAACATGTACGAAGTGGCGGATGGAGACTTGCCAGCTCTATAACTGGGCCCCCCAAACAAGTCGCTCGAGTCGCAACAAGGGGGCAACATAAAACGAGCGGCTTTGAGAGTGGAGCAGACGCCCTGGGTTTTAAACCGCGATCCACTGAGCCCGAGGGTCCAGCTTCATGCTAAGCCAACTCACCACTTACGCAACGCCCCTCACTCTCCGAGCACCAAAGTGCTCTCGCGGCTCCACTCCGGCCGGCCAATGAAGGCAAGCACGGAGGTGGGGGACCTGTTCCTCGTCAGTGTTTACTCCGCCGGCCAGTGAAGGCGAGCGGAGGAATGGTGACCTCCCCCGGGAGCGCGTCAGGTCCGCGGGGTCGCTACTCCCCGACACCCCGCCTCAAAGGTGCCCTGCATTATTATTTTTTTATTATAATTTTTTTTATTATTAGGGCGAGCGAAGCGAAGCCCCCCCTTTTTTTTTTTTTTTTTTTTTTTTTCACGGTGTGAAAATGCGTTGAATCGCATACCACCGGGAGCCGAGAATGGGAGGTGGCTCCCGGTGGTTATGTGGGGCTCTCCCCGCCAGAAGGGCGGGGCCTACCCACTAAAAACACACCGACTTCCGTTCCGCGTCTTAAGGGGGGGTGCCGTAGGATCTGTGAAATTCTACCACGGCACCCCGACGCCGGGCCCGCATTAAGTCGCGGGCCCACTCCCTGAAAGGGGCATCCCCGGAAGTGAGGACGCCCCCCAGACCTTACCGCTGATGGGCGAGGGCCCTCCCAGACCCCCACCCACGGTACCGGGGCTTAGGGGAATTTGATCTCCCCCAGCCCCCCTCCCAGGCCCCCCTCGCAAAATGGGGGGGCCGCGCGCGCCAGAACGTAGCGCGCGCAGTCGGGCGATCCCCTTTGGGGTCCCCGACCGTGACCCGACGGGGCATTTGGGCCACCCCGTCTACGGCACAGGGGGAGGCAAGGCATAGCGCCTTCTCCGCCCCCCTGGCCTTCTCATCCGTCGTGGGTCCGCGGCGTTGGCCTCGCGGACCCTTTCGTTTGCTTCCTTCTGCGAAATGACACTCTCGCAGAAGGAGGCTACAGCTTCCCATTTCCTCTCGCTGTCTAGCATTGCCGCGATTACGGCAGACAGCGAGAGGTCTCCACCGATTTCTGCCACCAGGGCCCGCCTTTCCGGGCCCCAGGCAGCACATTCCACCAAGGTGTGGCGCGCCGTGTCAGATGGCGCGCCACACTCGTGGCAGGCCGGGGTGTTCTCCCGGCCCGCAATCCGGTGCAGGTACTCCCCAAAGCACCCGTGCCCGGAGAGTACCTGCGCCAAACGGAATGTCACCTCCCCGTACTGCCGGTTCACCCATTGTGAGAGGTGGGGGCGAATGCCCGCCACTGTCTCACGACCGGCGACCGGCGTCAGGAGTAACTCTTCCCAGCGTTCTATTAGGGCCTCTTCAACGGAGGCCCTGAATCGCCGTAATTCTCCGGCGGTGGGCCGGTGACCACGGGCTCGGGCGTCCCCCCTGAATCGGTGGACCGCCGCGAGCACCACCGCCTGCAACTCCCATGGGGGATCCGCCGCCAGGACGGTGGCCGCAGTCCAGGACACCGTCCTGTATGCCCTGATGGCCCGCACCGCAATGACCCTCTGCGGCCCATGCAGAAGGGTCTTGTTGCGGGCGTCCAGGGCATCCACCCAGATCGGGGCGCCGTACATTGCCATACTCCGGATTATTCCGGAGTACAATCGACGGCACCTCGACCTGGGCCCCCGCACATTTGGCAATAATCTTGCCAGGGCGGCGGCGGCTGCAACCAGTTTCGGGGCCAGCTGGGCGAAGTGGGCCCCGAACTTCCATCTCCCGTCCAAGACGAGGCCCAGATATTTCATCTGGGCCCCAACCTCTACCCTTTCCCCGAATAGGGAGATAGCAGCCCCCCTAGGCGGCCCCCTCCACGGGGCGTGGAAGACGAGGGCCTCCGTCTTGTCGACAGAGACCCTCAGACCCAGGCTCTGAATCCGGTCGATCACCACGGATACCGCGATGGTCGACCGGAACTGGATCTCGCCCCAGTCCTTCCCCCGGGCAGTGACGAGGGTGTCGTCCGCATAGCAGAGGACACCAATGCCCGGGAGGAGTGGGCCGCGCAGGACCCAGTTGTATCCCACATTCCAGAGGATCGGTCCGAGGACCGACCCCTGTGGGACTCCGCACCTTACATTGTGCCTATGCAGGGCGCCGTCTCCCCCTTCCCAGGTCACGGTGCGGTCTCCTAGATATGACCGCAACAGCCTCCCAAGGTAAGGAGGCACTCCATGGTAGCGGAGTGCCTCCAAAATTACCCAAAATGGGAGGCTGTTAAATGCGTTTTTAATATCTAGGGAGACCGCAAGAACCGAATCCCCTTCTTCGACCGCCTCTGTTGTGAGGTCCTTCAATCTTGCCAGGGCGTCCATAGTGGAACGGCCCGCCCTGAACCCGAATTGGACCTCGGACAGTGGCGGCCCGACCCTTTCCAGATGATGGACGAGGCGGAGAGCGAGAACACGCTCGAATAATTTACCCGCCTCGTCCAGCAATACGATAGGCCGATACGCGGATGGCGAATCGGCCGGCCGACCTGCCTTTGGCAGGAGACATAAACGGCCCTCCTTCCATAGCTGCGGGAACCTTCCAGTGCTGATGCACGCATCGAAGAGTTCCCGCAGCTCTACACCCATGAATTCCGAGGCGAGATACAGAACCCGCCTCGGAACTCCGTCTGGGCCCGGGGCCCGACGGCCACCCCTGATGCGGTGGAGCACCATCTTCATCTCCCCGTCTGTGACGAGGGGAGGGGACTCCACCGCAGCTTCAGCAACCTCCGTCGGGGGGCACATAGAAAACGGGGCGTATGACCCCGCTCCGGTGGCCGACCCGACGGCTGGGGGACTGAGAAACAGTTCCCCCACCACTCTCCTTAGGAGATCCGGCGGAAGAGACTCGGTGGCGGGGAGGCCCAGGGCTTGCAGCTTCTTCCGCGCTGCTTTGTAGGGCCTTCCCCACGGGTTCCTGTCCAATTCCGCCAGGATTTCATCTCTGGCCAATGCCTTGGCCCGGCAAATGGCCAGCTGCAGGGTCTTTTTTGCGTCTTTGTAAAGACCCCGCAGCTCCTCCTCAAGGGCCGGATTGAGTCCGTTGCGGCGCCGGCAACGGACGTACGCCCTTCGGGCACTGTTGGCGGACACCCGGAGTTGGGCGATCTCCGGGGTCCACCAATAAACGGCCCTCTTCCGGCGCCACGGACGCGCTCTGGGCATGGCCGCATCGCAGACCCTGGTTAGGGCCCGCCGCATGCGGAGACACCTCGAACCTTATGTAGTTGTGGTCCGAGAGTGTCTCGATGTCCTCCTCCACTTTCCATCCACGCACCCTGTGCGCGATCGCGGGGGTGGCGAACGTTAGGTCCACCACGGACCCCCCACGCGACCGCACACAGGTGTGTGCCGCCCCCCTGTTCAGAAGGGACAGCCCAGACTGGATCGACCAGACCTGGACTGCCCTCCCTCTCTGGTCCGTGGCCGGGTTGCCCCAGGCCACGGACTTGGCGTTAAAGTCGCCGAGGACTATGATAGCCCCCGACGACTGCCTTGCCATCGCCGCCCTGATGGAGTCGAGCCAGACCTCGAACTCCACCAGGGGGCGATTGGGGGAGAAGTACACCCCGATTAGGGTGTACTCCCCGAGCCCCACCACCACGTACCCAGAGCCCCTCTCTTTAACTGAGAGGGGTGGGCCGTCCCCATCCAGGGTCGTCACGGCCACCGTGCCATCCAAGTCCCCCGCCCAATGAGGAAGCGGGGGGACGTAATATGGCTCGGCGACCACCCCCACTGTGACCTCCCACACCGCCATGGACTGTAGGAACAGATCCTGCGCCCCGGCGGCGTGGTTGAGGTTACCCTGTAGGACTTTGAGGTGTCCTGTAGTCATTGCGACACCTCAAAGTCCATTTCCGCCTGTTGTGGGCGCCCTTCACTGGTGGAGGCGACGGGGGTGGTCCAGGCCCCCGTTTCGTTCTTCCCCTTCATAGCGGGAGGGGAGCAACTCCTACCTCCCATAATGTGGCCCGATGGCCGCCCCGCTTCCGCGCAAATTGCACAGCGAAGTTTCTTCGCTGTACAACTAGCCCCTCGGTGTCCCTCGTCACCGCACCGGTAACAAAGATTGCTCCGGTCGGCCTTGGACGGACACCTCTGCCATGTGTGGCCCAGCCCCATACACCTATGGCATCGCATGGGACGCTGTTCCAACACCTGGACCCTGGCCGAGCTCCACCCGACCAGGATCCTTCCCGCCGCCGCAACGGCCTTAGCCGCCGCGATCGGGCACACAACAAAGCAAGTGCCCAGTCCCCCCGGGCCCTCGGTGATGGCCGTGACCTTCACCTGCTCCGCAGAGCAGGCTCCGGTCTTGGCGACAGCGGTGGCCACCATTTCTTTGGTGGCCGAATCGTCGAGTCCCACCACGCGGATGTCCGCGCATTTGGTGGGACGAGCGACGCTGGCCACCCCGTCCAGGACCGTGCGCAACTTTTCGGCAAGCGCATCTGCCTTCTCAACCCCCAGGGACTTGGGCACCTCGATGAGCCTGCCACCCGTCGCCGAGCGGCGGATGGCCATGCCTGGGCCGAGCCCGAGTTCCTTGAGGTCAATTGCCTCCCGCGCGTGCTTTAGCACTTCGCTGTAGGTCACCCCCTTGGCCGCGGCCTCCGGCTGCAGGGTGACCACAATCGCTGCACCCTCGGGTGCCCTCATCTTCGGCTTGGCCGTGCTGGCCTTGGCCGGTGCCATTGCCGGAGTAGCCGAGGCCCGAGGAGCGGGCGTCGGCGCCTTCTTTGCGGCAGCGGAGGGGGGAGATGTCTTCCCCTTCCCCTTTCCTTTCCTTACCACCGTGGCCCAAGTTTCTGGCGCCTGCGAGGGCCCAGGAACCGGTTCCACCGGTGGTGCGATCACCGCGGGAGTTGCGGGGGGAGGTGGTGGCACAGAAGTGGGAGGCGTTGCCTTCCCTTTGCCTTTACCCTTCCCCTTGCCCTTCCCTTTGCCCTTACCCTGGGCAGGCTGACTGGGCTGAGAGGGTTGAGAAGTCTCAATTGGTGCCGGTTGGGCAGCCCGAGGAGCTGCCGTCGGCTGTCCCTGCGTAGCCCTCTTTCTGTCCGCCGCCAAGGGTGGGCGCATCACCTTCTCGGGTAAAAGACGGTGGTCGATGCCCTCGATGCGGGCATCGACCCGAGCGTTCACCATCGCCCCGACTGTGGTGGCGATGTAGGCTTTTAGCTCCTCCAACATCTCCTCGGGAGTCATGGAGGAGCTGGCGAAAGCGGGCGTTGATTTGGTCGCCGAGTGAGTTTTCTTCATCTCGGCGAACTCCGCCCTAAAAGCCTTTCTTTCTTCGCGCATGAGCTCGACCTCCCGTCGGAGCCGGGCGTTGTCGGCCCATGTGCGCTTCATTTCCTCTGTCTCATTACGGGACGTGAGGGCGTCAATTATACCGCCCAACTGGTCTACGGCATCCTTAAGGGCCCGGACGTGAGTCCCCTTAAGGTTCCCGGACTTTTGGGCTACCTCCTTAATGGCCGCCATACTCTGGCCGGCCATCCTCCTCAGTTCCAATGCGTCTTGACGCGTGTTACGGACCTCCAGCGAGCAATAATTCTTGCCCGCTGGCACGACCGTGACTTTCCCACTGTCCCCGTCTTTCGGTGGACGCGGTTTCAGAAAAGTAAGCCGGAGTCCCCTCTGACTCCGACTATCCTCGACTGAGCTGTCGCGCGAGCGAGAACTCATTTGGGGCGTCTCCGCTCCGCTGTCCACAGACAAATCCCTCCGTTTGACGGAGGCCTCGGTCTCCGTCTCCGATCCGCTGTCCATGGACGGCGGGCGCGATCGTTTGGGGCGCTCCTGCCCCCCCTTGCCCAAATTAGTGGGAGTGGGGATGAGTCCCACATCCTTCTTCCCTAAAACAACGGAGCACGGCATTATTCCGTCGGAATTCGACGCCGAACTCGTCGCACCACATTCGACCCTAACTTGGTCGATTTCGACCCCTCCCGAGCCCAAATCGGGCGCTCCCCCCTTCCGCGGCCGAAGCCTGCCGGTAATACCCCCCCCTGGATGGTCGGAGTCGACCTCCATTACTTCAGACCAATTCCCAACAAAGTCTGGTAAGAATCAGACCTCGGTTTCCCAGACGACGTGTTTGTTCACTCGAAAGAGGTACTTTTCCGAACTCCGAAACCACCAAAATTTATAACTCGCCGAACTCTAAAAAACACCTTCTATTCAATTTTCGCCTACTCTCACCACCGGAGCCGAGAACGGGAGGTGACTCCGGATGGTTATGTGGGGCTCTCCCCGCCTGAAGGGCGAGGCCTACCCACTAAAAACCCAACGACTTCCGTCCGCGTCTTAAATGGAGCGCCGCAGGATCCCTAGGGACTTCAACTGCAGGCGCCCCGACGCAGGACCCACACCGTGGCGCGGGCCCCAGACCGTACCGCTAGCGGACGAGGGTCCCCCCAGACCCCCGCCCACGGTATTGGGGCATAGCCCCCAACCAAGGCCCCCCTCGCAAGAGGGAGGGCCGCGCGTGGCGCACGCGCAATCGGGCGATCCCCGAGGAGGGTGCCGTTCGCCGCCATGTCCTAACTTCCCCGTCTATCCCTGTGTTCCCCGTCTTTCCGGCCGTTCCCTGCGTCGCCCGCTGCCCGGGAGGAAGGCTGCGGGGAGCGAGTACTAGGCGGTACTAAACCGGGTACTGGGAGGAACAGACAGGTACAGGGCGGAACGACGGGTATTGGTGGCCCCACTCCCGTGCAAGGGGATCGTCGGCCGCAGCCGCAACCCATGGGCTTTCGCCCCGTCCTTACGGACCAACGCCCGCCCGTCACTGCCGTCATCCCGAATACGTCGGGGACGCCAGCCGGGCCCGCCCCGCCTAGCAGTTGCCCGGATTCTCCGGGACCCCTAGCCGAGGCCTCTCCTCCGCTGACTTTTAGCCGTCGGCGAGCTAGTCTCAATGACATAGCCCACCGACGTTGCCCAGGACGCACCACGAGGAGGTAGTCAGCATAGCGCCCCAAGCGAAGCCCCCCTTTTTTTTTTTTTTTTTTTCACGGTGTGAAAATGCGTTGAATCGCATACCACCGGGAGCCGAGAGTGGGAGGTGGCTCCCGGTGGTTATGTGGGGCTCTCCCCGCCAGAAGGGCGGGGCCTACCCACTAAAAACACACCGACTTCCGTCCGCGTCTTGAGGGGGTGCCGTAGGATCTCTAGGAATTCGACTACAGCTAGGAATTCGACTACAGAAGCGAAGCCCCCCTAATTCAACAGTTTTTTTTAGGGCGAGCGAAGCGAAGCCCTCCTAATTCAACAGTTTTCACAGTTTTGTGGTACATATTACGGAAAAACTAGAGCACCTACAGATTTGATATTTAACAGAGTTATTTCAATTCATGTCTAGATGTGCAGAAAATGGCTTTTATATCATTTTGTAATTGAAATAAAGAAAAAGGTTTTAACAATTTTGCAAACAAATTTTAAATAAAATGGATGCGTAATACTACACGTCTATAAATAATATACATTGATTTATTTATTTATTTATTTATTTAATAGGTGACACAACGGGTTACAATCTAATTATGTATAAAAAATGTACTTAAATCTAATTAGGTTTACAGTCTGGACTGCAACCCAAAAACGTGTTCACACTGCATGACATAAGTATTATACATTTTCAATATTCCAATAAAATCATACGTTCACTTCAAATAATTATAGACATTAAATTTACAGAATAATTACACTTTTAAGTAAAAAAAAAAAAAATTTAAATTAAAAAGTAAAAGAGAGAGAATACAAATCTACTAGTACAACACAAATATAGATTAAATACTTAGATCAATAGGAGTACAAGATACTTTTTATTGAGCGTTTGAAGACCAATGGAGAGCGATTAAAAATATCGATTGAGGGGGCATCGCTAGATATTTCATTGTAATATCTGCACATACGGACAATGGGGTTGTAATAAGAAGTATTATTAGTACAGACGTTCAAGCGAAAAGGTTTAGGTTGACGCAGTTTGTAATATATGTTAAAATTGATAGATTCAAGTAATTGAGGTGTGTCTAAAAATGAGTGGATAATTTTGTGTAAATATAGGAGATCCTGTTCTTTGCGACGGGTATGCAGAGGGGAAACTTTAAAAGTAAGTAACCTGTCACTGTAAGAAGAAAGTCTTCGACCGTAACCAAATTTGTATGCCATAATCCTTAAGCAGCGTCTCTGGACGCTTTCAATTGTTTGGTTGTGAACTTCGTAGCAGGGTGACCAGATTACAGACCCATACTCTAAAATACTTCTGATAAGGCTGTTGAAAAGTGAGATAATGGTATCAGGTTTTCTAAAGTTTTTAGAGTTCCTCGTAACAAACCCCAAAAGTTGAAATCCTCTCTTAGACAGGTACTCGTAATGGGGCCGGAAGGACAACTGTGCATCAAACAGGATCCCAAGATCCTTGACTACGTCTTTGCGTTCCAATACATGATCGTCAATAGAGTAATCAAAAGTAATTTTATTTAGTTTCTTTGTGAATGTTATAGCGAAGCATTTATTTGCGTTAAGGGTCATTTTATTTTGAGAACACCATTGTGATACAGTTTCGAGATCTTTTTGCAATATTTCGCAGTCTCGTCTATCTTTTACTACTCTAAAAATTTTTAGATCATCGGCATACAAAAGACAGGGACTAACAAGTAGCTTCGCTAAATCGTTCACAAATACAATAAATAATAGTGGGCCTAAATTCGATCCTTGCGGGACGCCAGAGCTGGAGTAAAATGGAGCGGAAGTATAACCCTTCAAGGCAACCAATAGACTCCTGTTTTCCAAGTAGGATTTCATCCATCTAAGAAGATTACCGTAAATACCGTAATTGGAGAGCTTCTGAATTAATATTACATGGTTGACTTTGTCAAAAGCCTTCTGAAAATCCGTATACAGCGAGTCAACTTGACCTCTGACTGCAAATGCCTGACAAAGAAAGTTTTTGTATTCGAGTAAGTTTGAGATAGTACTTTTGCCCTTCACAAATCCATGTTGATTGCATACTATTAACGGCTTAATGTGAAAATATATATGATCATACACCAGTGATTCGAATATTTTGGCCAGACATGAAAGAATGCTTATTGGTCTATAATTTGCGCAGTTAGAAGAATCGCCTGATTTATGTATGGGTATAACGAATGCAGTCTTCCAGTACGTTGGAAATTTACCAGTTTGTAAGGATTTGTTGAAGATTAATATAAGTGGCTGGATAAGTTCTTGGCGACACTCTTTTACGACTTTAGGCGGTAATCCGTCCGGCCCTGCCCCTTTAGAGCAGTCTAGTTGAAAAATTTTTTTGTTGATTTCATCTCGAGTTACGCAAATTTTCGAAAGGGAGTTTATATTATAATCTTTGACAAATGGCAGAATATCGATGTTATGCTTTTCATATACCGATGAGAAATATTTGGCAAATAGCTCACAAATATCTTTGCTGTCAGAAGTAGTCTCGTTACCAAATTTCATAGTTTGAGGAATTGATTTTGAGTTATTTTTTTTGCTGTTAACGAATCTCCAGAAGACTTTTACATCATTGGGTAGTGCATTTTCAGTAGTAGATATAAATGAGTTAAAACAGGAGTCTATTAGATTTTTGGCCCTTTCGCGAAGCATTTCGAAAGTGTCTCTATCACGAGGGTTCCCAAAGATTACATATAAACATATTAACAAAAAATACTTCTCAAATTAGCCGGGTTATAGGGGTTAAAATGACATTTAAATGTCAAACGATTACGACTTAGTGTCATTCGGCACACAATAGATGGCGTTGATATCCAGTTTCGAGCGAGAAGGTTTCATGTTTCTAATGCCGTAAAAAAATCGAAATAAAAATAAATTAATTTGTACATTGTGAAATTGATTCTGTTGACAAATTTCATCGGTTTAAAAGAAATGTGTCATCGAAGGAGACCGAGAGATAAAAGAAAAACGGGGGGTTGGCGTTAAAAAATAACAAACATCTCTATGATAGAAATTAAAAGAAAGTTTGAACACTGATTCCGAAATGATATTTTAATAGTTGTTATAGTAAAATGCTGTAAAAACATACGTTACGCGAAATTAATCGTTCTTTGATGGACGGTGTAAGGGAAAGTCAGAGAAGATGTAGTAATTGTGTTCGAGGCACAATGCTCACTTTGTGGCAAAAATATGTCAAAAATAAGCGAGAGAAAAGAAAAACGGGGGGTTGGGTTAGGTTAGGTTTCGAAATGATGGGGCGCGTGCTGACAACCTCCACGTGGTGCGTCCTGGGCAACGTCGGTGGGCCATGTCACTGAGACTGGTCTGCCGACGGCTAATAGTCAGCGAGATGGAGAGGTCTCGGCTAGGGGTCCCGGAGAATCCGGGCAACTGCTAGGCGAGACGGGCCCGGCTGGCGTCCCCGACGTATTCGGGATGACGGTAGTGACGGGCGAGGGCGGCGGGTCTGCCCGGTCGAGAGGTCTCGATCGGGTGGACAGGCTTCGGCCAACCGTCGGCTGAACCGATCCCGCGGACGGGAAGCGGTCATGTTTCGTGACTGCAGCGGGGGTGGTGGGCTTGCCTTAATTGGCCGGCCCGCGGGGGAGGTACCCCATGGATAAAAACCCTGAAGGCTAAGCTTTTGGGGGGGGGCGGCGAGGGTCTGAGTATTAGCTGGTGCAGCTGCTGCAAGCCCCCCCTCTGGCACGGATACCTGTCGCCCTCTGTGTCGGTAAATCTAGACTTTCCCGATGTGTACGGTGCTCTGCCCGGGATGACATTCAGTTCACCAATTCTCGTGGGAACAAAAATGGAAAGCTTTAAACAAACAAAACCCCAAGATGTTGTGTCCGAGAAGGACGGAGTAGACGTTGTGCCTGTGATGGGCGGCGAACCAGGGTCCTCAAAGGACACGGCACAAGAGGTGCCTGAGAAGGAAGTGGGAGTTGGCAGGCGCGGTCTCAGACCCCTGCAACACCGTGACCGCAGTCGCAGTCGGTGTCGGAGCGAGAGTCGCGAAGGTCGCCTATTAGAAAGTGGTGGCGAGATGAGTGACGGAGCCGAGGCTATGTCCTCCGGCTCGGAGTCGATGCGGAGCCTCAGAGTCTCTATAGAGAGGCTCCCCAAAACTTATAGCAAGGTCTCTAAGAGGCCGCTTTCGGACCCTTCCCCCGTGGAGAGTCCGAAGCAAAAAATTTCCGCCTCCCAAAAAGGTAGAGGCCGCCCACTAACAACGGGCGAGTACGTCGGCCTTCACAAGGCCAAACTGGCTTTACTCGAGCTGGAGAAGGAGGAGCTCCGAGTACAGGCCGAGAAGGAGATGGCGGAGACGCTGCGGGACTACACAACCCGCTCTCGCTCGCTGTCCATAGCGTCCTCCATGGGCGATGCAACGGACGAGGAGACGGCCGTGGTCCTATGTCAACAGGTGCAGGAGAGTGTCGAGGTGATACTCAAAGTCGCCAAGAACTCGAGCAACCTAAAGGGCACCTTCGTACGGGGCCTAAAGGAAGCGGCCAGCTCCATCACTGGAGCGATGAAGAAACTGAGCACTCGAACGGCGTCCGACGAGAACGTGCGACTAGAGGCTCACACAATGAGACTGGAGGCGGAGAACACCAAGCTGAAGGCGGAGTTGGCCAGCTTCCAAAAACAGCTAGATGAAATTCGGCTAGAACAGGCCAACTTCCGCCGCTTAAGCGAGCAGAGCAACCGCGATCACGGACTTGACATAGGCCTTCCTGCTGAGAGGTCACCCAGGCCCCGGGAGACCAATCAGCAAGGTAGGACCCTCACGGACGCAGACATGCGGGAGATCATGGTCCAGGTGGGGACCATGTTCAACGCGAAATGGGAGGCAGTCGAACAACGACTTCCCCCCGCCCCGCGTATCAGACCACCATTGGCGGCAGACAGAGTTTCTGAGGCGCCGGAGTCGTCAGCGCAGGACGGGCCGACGCTAAGGCCAAAAGCTCCGGCGTCCTCGGAAATCTCCAAGAGCGGTCCTTCCAAGGACAGCGAGAACAAGGGCCCTGAAAAGGGAAAACGAAGGAGAAGGAAAGGGAGTGCTAAGAATAGCAAAAATAATGTGAAGGACTCGGAGAAGAGAAAGGAAGTTGTCAACTCAACCCCCAGCAACCAGATCCCAGACGCCCCACAACCAGCTGAGGGCGAATGGGTGAAGGTGGTCAAAAAGGGGAAGAAGGCGAATCCAAAGGCGGCACATAAGGCGACCAAGCCCGCCAAACAAGAGAAGGGGCCGAAAGTACGTGTTCCTCGCTCCACTGCAGTGGTCATTACGCTGCAGCCGGAGGGCGAGAAGAAGGGGCTGACGTACTCCAAGATCCTCACTTCGGCCAAGTCAAAAATAGATTTGCCCACCTTGGGCATCTCTGGGGGGATCAAAATCCGCAGTGCGGTAACGGGCGCCAGAATCCTGGAGATACCCGGAGCTAGTAGTGCCGCACATGCGGATTCCCTAGCAGAAAGCCTCAAGCAGGCTTTCGGCGAGGATGAGGTGAAAGTGTCCAGGCCAACAAAATGCGCGGAACTGCGCATAGTTGACCTGGACGAGACGGTGACACCCGAGGACGTGGTGGCGGCTATCTCCAAAGAGACCGGCTGCGCCGCCGACGCGATCAAAACCGGTGACGTCCGCCGGAGTAAATCGGGCCTCGGGACCCTGTGGCTGCGCTGCCCTGCGGCAGACGCCAAAAAGATGGCAGCTAAGGGCAAAATCCTGGTGGGCTGGGTTTCGGCACGTATTAAGATGCTGGAGCTCCGCCCACTTAGGTGTTATCGGTGCCACGATGGGGGGCACGTGAAGTGCAAATGCACATCCGCAATAGACCGCAGCGATCTCTGCTACCGCTGCGGTCTTGCCGGCCACAAGGCCGCGCTGTGCTCAGCAGCTCCAAGCTGCAGCCTCTGTTCGGCGGCCGGTAAACCAGCGGGGCATATAGTGGGCAGTAAAGCCTGCACTTTGCCCCCTGGCAAAAAGACGATGCCGAAACCCATTTGGGTCCCACCTGTTGAGGTCATGGACGAGGAGGTCGAGGTCGTGGTCCCTGGCCCGTCCTCCAGTCGCGGCAAAGGTGGCGCGGCGTAAGCCCCACCAGCCTAGCGACAGAGGTCTGGGCGGCTGACGTGGAGTGCGGTCGGCCGTCCGCTGCATAGACCTCGAGGTGGCGCGCGCAACTTCTGCGCGCCACGTAGACTGGCGCAAGGCGCCGAGACGTCGCCGGAAACGGCTTGCGCGGTCGGGGATGTGGAGTATGCGGTATGCAGTTGTCCCATGTCCCCGGTCGAACGGGCAGAGGCGTCTCATAGTTGGGTTTTAGTGGGTATTCCGCCACCCTTCAGCTCTCCGGTGGCGGCGAGTCCCACATACCCCGCTGCTTGCGGCGGGGACCCGTAAATGGGTTTCCCAACTTTAAAAAAAAAAAAAAAGGTTTCGAAATGATAATAGTTGTTATAGTAAAATGCCATAAAAACGCACGTTAACTAACCTCCTCTTCTCTTTTCCGAACCTTTATCCCATGTCTATTTGGGGTCGGTTTTCACTTTAACCAGATTTGGCGGAATTTTAGTATTTTACGTAAAGCGACTGCCATCAGACCTTCACAACCCAGAGGGCTATACGACATTTTTTGGTTAAACCAAATGTTAGACTTTTGAGGGCTCTAACTACCCGTAACGACTATCGAAGATGTTAGTACGGCAGCGGGTACCGACGGCTTTACGTGCCCTCCGAAGCACGGAAACGCTCATGAAATTTAAAGTATTTTTAGTAATGACCCACGACGGTGCCAGACGATGCTGAACCGCGGGTAGTACTGGGCCACGAGCGGGCAACTGGCCTCCTAGAACGCTAAATTAACCGTTCTCTAAAGAGAAAGTCAGGGAAGACCTCCAAATGTAGAATATAATTGTGTTCGTGGCACAATGCTCACCTTGTGGAAAAATTATGTCCGAAGTTAGAGAGAGAAAAATAAAAACGGGGGTTTGGGGTTAAAAAAAAATAAAGGTCTCAAAGAAAGTTTAATAAGATTAAGAGATTAGTGTAATCGTTACTTATAATAAAGTGCCACAAAAACGCACGTTAACTGGCCTCCTCGGAAACGAAATTAACCGTTCTTTGATGGTCGATGTAAAAGAAAGCCAGAGAAGACCTCGAGATATACCTAGAATCTAATTGTGTTCGTGGTAATTCATGTCATCTCCTTTGGATTGATTTGCACATCGAAAACAACGGACTTTGTATAGACAATAGTATGGTTTCAGAACCACAAACTAACGTTTTAAAGAAATTAAAATTCGTCGAAGAGCAATTAATAGCGCAAGTTTACCCAGTTATTACAGTGTACCTGCTCAAATTGGATATCGTAGCCAAGAGATCAACTTCCATCAAGATATCACTTTGTTGGGCTGATGTAAACTTGCGATTTTAAATACAATGATCATTATAAAAATGATCAATTACAAAGTAAATATATTTTTTAAGGGTTATCCGTATGTCCGTACAAGTTACGTACCCATCCGATTTTAGTCCAATCCCTCAGCTATTTATCAATGAAGGCCTTACGTACATATGTGGCTAAAACTAGTGTATACACAGATCCATGGAATCAGTTTTGTGTGGTAAGGGTGACCTTAGAAATACACACATCAAAAGTGTCTAGGGATCAAGCATTTTTATGCGGATTTCTTGAGATTGAGATGTGGCTTTGTAATAAATTTATGATTTTATAAATTTATATGGATCCTTTTTGGTGCATTTCATAATTTGAATCAGGAACTGTGAATCAAATTCGAGTAAAAGATGAAAATCAGCTGTCAATATTTTCCCTATAAAAACATACAACGCATTGAAGACATTATTAGTGCTACTGTTTCCCTACTACTGATTAAAACCAACGTTATTATGGAGCGGCGACGTCATTTAAGCAGGGAAGAAATGCTCAGAGCCGTGGGAATGATAGAAGCTGGTTCCCGGCAACGTACTGTGGCTTTAGCTCTGAATACAAGTCAGAGTGTTATCAGTCGACTTTGGACACGTTACCGAAGCACTGGTACCGTGGCTGAGCGCCATGGAGGACGGTATCGCTGCACCACACGGAGACAAGACCGATACATTCAAATCTTAACTCGAAGAGCTCCAACAATAACCGCCATGATGTTAGCCGTGCGGCTTCATCACTCTTCAGGGAACTTAATTAGCGACCAAACAGTCAGAAACCGCTTGCATGAAGTGAACCTTCATTCCCGAAGACCGCTACGGGTACCACCTATAGCAATGCACAATCGTAGGATTCGATATCAATGGGCTCTTGAACACAGAAATTGGGCAGAAGAACAATGGCGTTTCGTGTGCTTTTCTGATGAGTCTCGTTTTGGTATGAGACCGGATACAAGACGTATACGACACTGGAGAACCCCTGGATGCCAACAGCGATTAAAATCCTGCCAGGAAGTCCATCCTTATAGTGGTGGAACCATCATGGTATGGGCGGGTATTTGGATCGGCGGAAGAACTGAGTTGATTTGGATCAGAGGCAACCTCAACGCTCAAATTTATGCTGAGACGATTGTATCAGACGTCATCGTTCCTCTACAAGTGCAAATCGGTCCCTTATTTCAGTTAATGCATGATAATGCACGACCGCACACCGCAAGAGTTGTAAGACAGACTCTCGCCGCAGCTAACATCAATGTCCTGCCCTGGCCTGCTCAGTCGCCAGACTTGAACCCGATTGAGCATGCATGGGATATGCTACAGAGAAGAGCTCTGCCGAATATGGAGGGTATCCAGTCGCAAGAAGACCTTTTTTTGTTGTTGCAACGAACATGGGCGGCCATTCCACAGCGTGATTTGGATGAACTCATTTTGAGTATGCCAAACCGATGTTCTTGTGTTGTTAGTGTTCGCGGTAGAAACACGGATTATTAATTGTTTAAGTTACCCAATAAAATTTTAAAGAAAACTGTTATTTCAGTCTTTTTTTCGAACTTTAATGTTAGTGGTTCAAATGTCAAAAATCCCTTTATTAGGAAAATGGCAAATTTCTTTATTAATGCAAAGGTGACTTGGTTTATCGTTACTGTGACAAACGAAAACACTTTATTTGATGAATCCTTAAAGAAAATTTTAATTAATATCAATCAGGAGAAAAGTTATTGCAAAAATATATGTTGATCCCTAGACACTTTTGATGTGTGTATAAAGCGCGGTCAGAATTATAAAAACATTACAAACGCTACCAACAGTGCACACGCGTGAACCAAAATTGGTATGTGCGCTAATGCGCTATGTGCGCTGTTTGCGTGCTATCTAATCGGACCAGGATTGTGTGCGTACGTGTGTGCAAAAATATCAAAATTAGAGTTACGTACTCGGCATTTCGAATTGCAAGATTCAGAAAACAGTTGTTGTCATTAGTAATTGATGAGAACGCAATATTTAACCATTGTAAACATAAATGTTTAATAAAAAAACTAAAATAAATCAAATTCTGAAACGTCAAATTTCGAGTTTGACATTTGTGCACACACTGCACAACCTATTTTCCATGAGCAGCGTTTGCACACCTTAATGACGTCACTGATGACGTCCCATTACTATAGTTGGTGCAAATACGTTCAATTCGATCACTTCACTCCGTAAGCGCGAAAAAGCGCAATTTGGACCGCACGGATAGTCAACATGACAGACAATAGGAGCTTCCAATTTTGACCGCCGCCGGCACAGAAAACTTGATGACTCTAAACTAAACAAGACTTTCCAAACTTTCTGATAGTGAATATTGATGTATGAAGATGGCAGTTTTGGTTTTGTTCCTATTTTTTTTAAACGAAAATATCTTTCATGGAAACCTTTTTCGAGAAATATTTCAGAATCACATATCATGGAGTCAGTTAATCTGCCCTAGCAGTTTCCCTGCACGAGATACAGACTTCAGCCCATACAAGTAGTTGTTGTACTCATTGAGACCATTCAAATGATGTTTGGTCACAAAATGGTACAACATGACAGGACGACACCTCATGGGGTCAGTTAATACACCCTAGCCTAGCGGTTTTCCTGCACGAGATACAGATTGAAGAACCCATACAAGAAGTTGTAATACTCATTTAGAGCTTTCAAATGACGTAGGGCACAAAGTGTTATAGGACAACATATAGGACGGAACGCCCATTCTCCTTTGGGTTGAAAATGGATTTGTCCTCCCCCTATTAAATGCCACGCACTCACGAGTGATAATGGTTCGATATGAAAATTATTCTCATACAACGTATGACAATAATGGTTGAGTCCAATACCACCCATAACTAAATATTGGAAAAGTGGAAATACTTAATGTTCCAGGAAACAATACAATAAGCTTTCGTAATCACAATTCGCAAGTCACAAAGCTTGACGTTAGATAAAGCTGTGGCGGACATTGGACATAAATAAATTTCTGTTGGTCTAACATAGGTAAGGTACCTCTGTGGTATCGCGCGATTTCAACAATTAAAGCATTTTCTTTCTTTCTTACTATATAAAACATAGAATTACTAAGAAAAACCTCGCGAGCCCACACAAAGCCACGCTTTTAGCTAGTTATATCGTACGGGTTTAGAATTAATAGAACGAGCTTCTTTAAATACAGGATCAAATACCACATCATATTTACTAAGACTTCAGTGTTTTGTCCCAAAATGAAGTCAAACGTAAACCGTAAATCATTAGATATGTGTTGTAGGAAATTCCATCTAACGTCAGTTTTTAACCGACTTCCAAAAAAACAGGAGGAGGTTCTCTATTCGGCGTGTATATTTTTTTTGAAGTGAAAACTTCTTTAGCGGCGCTGAGCACTTTTTTTGTATGGGTAAAAACTTTCAAACTCGCGTCAGGGTCACGTGATGCTGATCGAAAAAGCGTAAGATCATCATCACGTGACGTTTATGATAACTGAAGTAAGAAACAAACATTGTATTCTACCTCATAAATGATAGTACTTTTATACTTATAATTAAACACAACGTTAATATTGAAGTTTTCACTTCTGCCGGCACTCCCGGAGTGCTACCTTTTTTTTTTGTGTGTGTTTGTTACGCGATTTCTTTGTAATCATGAATGGAGCATTTTAAAATTCTTGTTCCATTAGAAAGTGGATATTCGCGAAGTGGTCCCATGTCAAGGAAATCAGGATCTGATGATGGGATCCAGGAAAAATCGAGGAAATACCCGCAACAATGTAGGCTGGGGTGTCGATTGACATTATTAAAAGTAAAACTACCTGTGACCCGTGGTTTTGCTCGCAATATTCTTGATACCATAAGAATTTCTGGATGAATTTTTACTTTTTTACTATTTTTACTATTTGTACTTTCGAAGGGGGTGACACAACATCTGTCGCCTAGAGCTACATTCTAGCTCCGAGGAGAAACCCTTAACAGGGTAGAGGCGCTGTCCGGGATCGTAGTAGCGTGCAGCCGCGTTTCTTCCGGTTTCGGCCATAAGCGCAGAGGTGGCACACCAAGGGGTTTTAGTCGGTAAGCGCGTCGCCGCTCTATCTTTGCGGCGCGGAGTCGTAAGCGGAAAGACGTAAAGTCTTCCTCCCACAAAAAAAGGATTCAAGTGATCCACGAGTCAAAAGCTCTTCTTGAGGAAATTTAGGTGTCTTTTGTAGAGGGAGACTTGCTTCCCACTAAAAAATTAAAAATAAAGTTAATTTAAAAAAATTAGAAACCGACTTCAGCACTAAAAAGTAAGAAAATAATTTAAAATAAACGATATTATTAATACGTATTTACAATTTATAATTAGTTTCTTTTGGAGTCGGTGACAGCCAAAGCCTTCATTAATATTATAGGCGCATCTCGTGCTATCTTATAAGGAAAAATAACTATCCTGGGCTGGCACTGACTCCAAAAGTTACTTATTATAAATAGTTAATATGTATTAATAATATCGTTTATTTTAAATTATTTTCTTACTTTTTAGTGCTGAAGTCGGTTTCTTATTTTTTTAAATTAACTTTATTACATAACAATTTGTAGGAGCGATCTTCTTTTGTCGCGACAAGCAAAGGCAGTCATCGTGAGATCTCTCGATTCCCAGAGGTCTGACATACAGTTGTTGCGAATCGTTGGTCCAAGTTGTCGTGTCAAAATGTTTTGGTAGGGAGGTGTCCGCGGATGCGTTGTTTTGTTGGAGACACAGAACTACATGAATAGTAGCGACGAAGCACCATAACAAGATGTCGAGAAACATGGCGTGTGTGTGTGTGTCTTGTGGCCGGGCGATGAGGGCGGCGACGCTTGTAGGGTGGGCTCAGTGCGTCAGTCCTCCGTCTGTGCTGCCACTACCACTAATGCGGGCTGTTCCGCAACCTGCTCCTTATATACCCAATCAGACCATTTTTTTTTACATGGTAGATATTGCATATTTGCTACATGGTAGATAAACAACAATATTTTGTTTAGCTAACTTGGTACCCGCGATGCTACATACTCGTATTCATAAAAGGCGACGTTTAATTTCGGCGCATTTGCACAGGTTTTTGGCTTTTTATTGTCTAAAGCTTGTTGAAATTCTTTGAAAATGTGCTAAGTATTTAGTGAACATTCCCAAACAATTGTAAAAGTTGGAATCGGATTTTGTGAAAATAAAATAAAAGAGTTATGGGCTGTAAAGTCGGGCCCTCAGTTCTCACATAGAGGACTGAGGGCCCGGCTGTATCGGAAAAACTATGGATATACTACAGGAATACTGTTTATGTCTTAATAGAGGGTAATGCCAAACAAAATTTGTGGAAGTAAGATATTATGTCAAAACATCGTCAAACTTTGTATATTTTCCTTCAAAATGAGCCCCACACATGTCAAAGTTAATTATGCAAATAACATGAAACTATTAAATACTGTGAGGCAATATCACGGCAGTATGTATGGTTGACTTTAGCTCAATTTTTTATTTATAAATTGACTAGTTGTTTTGGATGCGCGCGAATAGGAAAACTGTTTGTTTATTAGCGAAAAATGATATATCATTATTATTTTCTTCGCAAGTATGTTGAAAAACGTTGTATTTTTAGCCACAATAAGGAGATAACTATAAGTTACGAACTTAGTTAGGGGTTAGTTACTACTACGAGTATAATAAGGTGATATAGTAAATGATTGATTTTGGATTCATTATTATTGGTTACAGTTAAAAATAGCGATTATGAAATCACGTATTACATGAATTCAGGAATGTTTCAAGTGGGCGCAGGAGACCAAATCCGAAACTACTATCGATGCCGATTTTGATAAAAACTATAACTGTAATATAATTTTTAATAAATAAATACTAAAGGAAGATAGTACTTATGTGATGTGTATGTAGCACTAGCTTTTTTAGTTATAAATAAAGATTCTACAAACCGAAACATGAAAATGAACGAAATGCATTGTTTTTATTTTTCAAAACTTTCGGGTTAGGTCCTCCCACTGCGTGATATTTTTTTTAAATCTATGAATGACTATTTTAATTTTATAAAAATCGTAGACAAAAATCCTCCTGACACTATTTTTAGTTTTTTATAAGTACCTAATAAATACAATTTTATGATTTTTTAAGCTAAATAAATGCCTATACTAAAAAAAGTTTGTTTCAATTTAATTGTAAGATCAATTTCTATCAATTCTATACAATTTCAAAATTACATCGATTCTCATAAATCTCTCTCGTGTTGTTTTACGTTTACCTACTTTGACATTAGCAGAATTGCGTAGTTATGGCAGCAGCAATGCGATTCACTAACAAACTCATCACGGATGTTAACAACGACGAGTTCACAGATGTTGCATCGGAGACATCGCTTTTAAAAACAACCGTGATAAAAACCGTATTCGCTAAGCTACCTAAGCTCGTCGACGATCTGCCGAACAACGGCGATGTCTAGGATGTTTGCAGTGTTGCTATGTTTAATCTAGAGTATAATCGAGAAAAATCTCGACTAACCGATATTAAATTTATTTCGTCATTTTAAGTTAATATAAATGCACAATACGTATGCATGAAACATGTTTTATTTATTATAAATTAATATTTAATTAAATATATCATTTTAGACTTGAAAAATAATTATTTGACACTTAATTTTGTGCCGTATATAATGACAACACTGATTTCAAATTTCAAAACAGACAATGGTGACAATGTCATATTATACAAGTGCTCCGTCCGTGTTTTAAATATTTATTTCTAAATGAAAACATAATACAAAAGTTTGTAAAAGTGATGCCCTACATAATATTATTCTAAAGGATGACTAATGGATTTATAGAAGAAACTAAGCAGGAGGCCACTGTATTTACTTAAAATTAAAATATACACAGGATGTTGACCGTCACAGGTTAGTGTTTTTAAATTAAATTTATTTTTTGTAAATAAACATAACTTCTTTTCTTTTTCCGTAAGGTTGCGGGTTCGATTCCCGTTGCTGGATGAATATTTGTATCAACCACAAATGTTTATCTCTGTCTGGGTGTGTGTAGTTTCTGATACCCTAGCTAGATACAAGTTTCGAACTTGATGTTATGTTTCTTTCAGGTATAATTCAAAGATTGTTTTTTTTTTACAGGTAGAGGTGCAAACAGAGACCTGAAAACTGGGTATTCGATTATTATGACATGGAAATACTTAAATAATATACGGGTCGAACGGGTTAGCGGTGTGCAGTCTGGACTGAAGTAATACAGCTTGTGTAAAAGCGGCTTCCTTCACCTTCTTATACGACATGGTCACCAACTTTAATAAATTTAATAAACATATTATTTGTGTTTTTATTTTTTACATTATTTTTGTATGTACTGAGAGGATATAATATCTTCTTCATTGCATAAAGTTGCTTCCCACTATCTGTCCGTATGTAGGCTTAGATGTTTAAAACTACGCAACGGATTTTAAAGAGGTTTCTTAAATAGATGAAGTGATTGAAGAGGAAGGTTCTTGGTATAAATTCCCCGTAGTCTCACGGGAGCGGGAACTACGCGGGCAAAACTGCGGGACGCTGCTAGTAAATAAAAGACTTTCGCTCATAAAAATAGTTAACTAGAGACATGGTTAAAATATCTGTTTTGTTATCCTTATCTGATTTCTGGTGAAATAATAAAACATAAAAGATTATTTAATAGATTTTGATCAACTTTGTTAGTAAAATTACACGATAATTTACATTTTAATCGTCTACATCCAAGGAAACATCCACAATTTTAAAGCTTTACGATTTGACAGTTAAAATCGAAGGCGAAGTCACCGTAGTCGTCGAAGGCGAGGATGTTTTGTGTTACAGAATACCGTTTTTCATACATTTGGCACTATATTTTAGTTCTATGTCGCGCCGTTGACATCGTTGAAGCGCTACGGTCGCACAGTTGTAACTACAGAATACCGATTTGATGACATCCGATGTTTCAACGATGATTTCTTGGATGTAAACATGTTTTGCGTTAGTGAATCGCCCTCCTGTAGGTGGCAGCACCATCAATGCCAATAGGTTGTGAGAGAGGTTGTAACTGAGTGTTCTTGTTAATTAGATTAATAAATTCAAGTGAAAGTAAATTTAAGTCTTTTATATTTTACACCCATAACGCAATAACTAATTGTTTTTTTTATTTTTGTATTGCAATCCTAACCTTAGAACTTTTGATGTCGTACTTGGGACTTCATACAATAAACTCTTTGTCTACATTACTATAAAAACATTTTGGAAAATTTACAAAAAAAAAAGTTTTCGATAAAAATATAATAAAATCGTGAGGTTTTTTTTCGTTACGGAATTTCTGGATTCGGTCCCTGCGCTCAAATCCCTCGATAGAAGCTTTGCAATAGCTTAATAAAGTTTGTTTTGATTACATTTTCACGATTTTATTTTTGTCGTAAATAACTTATAATGCGTTTCTTTACTCTAAAACAGTTTAAATGTGTTATGGTGAGCCCCTAGAACACCCCCAAACAAACAGTATCATCAAATTCAGGTACCGGAGATCTATAGCCCACCATTGAACATTAAATGAAAATCATATTGATGTAATGAAGAATGCGAAGAAGTTATAGTATAAGTTATAGTTATTGTAGATCCCTAGTGCTGCAGGTGCGGGCCAGCAGCAACACCATACTGAATAATATAATGGTTGCAGGCAAACTAGACTGTGGGTATGTTTATCGCTGATGTGCTGTTGCTCATGGAGTACCTACCAGTGAGGTAGCGGGGCGCATATCCACCGTTTGTCTGTAATGACCTTTTTGTGTTTTTGGTTAATTGTATTCATTTAGTTTTCGTTGTGTTAAGTGTGAATAAATGTTAATTTTATTTTTATGTATGAATGTTATTAACATTAGGTTTACGTTGGGCCTAAAGTTCCGAGTAGCTAGTCACAAGTTATATCTTTGTCACTTGATAATATAACGTAAGAAAGAGACAAGACTGACTTTATTTACTTGGTGAGTAACTTTACTTGAAGATCGTGAAATAGGCCCTAAGTCAATATTTTGTAAGATTAGAATTGCATTTTTGTTTTGATTGTATTAATTTCCAAGTTCCTTTAGCTATTTTGTTTTTGTTTTATATTATGTTGTATTAATATGTTCGTTGGATTTATTTTCACTGTTGTTATGATTTTTTTTCAGAAGATCATTAATATACTTCATTAAAAATTTTATATACTTATTTCCATCTTCAGTAAAGCATATAATTTAATCATAAATTATTTTTTATTAATAAAAAGTTCTCATTCATTAGGGCGAGCGAAGCGAAGCCCTCCTAATTCAACAGTTTTTACAGTTTTGTGGTACATATTACGGAAAAACTAGAGCACCTACAGACTTGATATTTAACAGAGTTATTTCAATTCATGTCTAGATGTGCAGAAAATGGTTTTTATATCATTTTGTAAATGAAATAAAGAAAAAGGTTTTAACAATTTTGCAAACAAATTTAAAATTTCGAGAAATAAAATGGATGTGTAATACAACACGTCTATAAATAATATACATTGATTACATATAAACATATTAACAAAAAATACTTCTCAAATTAGCCGGGTTATAGGGGTTAAAATGACATTTAAATGTCAAACGATTACGACTTAGTGTGATACGGCACACAATAGATGGCGTTGATATCCAGTTTCGAGCGAGAAGGTTTCATGTTTCTAATGCCGTAAAAAAATCAAAATAAAAAGAAATGGATTTGTACATTGTGAAATTGATTCTGTTTACAATTTCATCGGTATAAAAAAATGTGTCATCAAAGGAGGCCGAGAGAAAAAAGAAAAACGGGGGGTAGGGGGGGCGGAGCCCCCCCGTTAAAAAAAAACAAACAACTCTATGATAGAAATTAAAAGAAAGTTTGAACACTGATACCGAAATGATATTATTTGTTATAGTAAAATGCAGCAAAAACGTACGTTACGCGAAATTAATCGTTCTTTGATGGACGATGTAAGGGAAAGTCAGAGAAGATGTAGTTATTGTGTTCGTAGCACAATGCTCACTTTGTGGCAAAAATATGTCAAAAATAAGAGAGAGAAAAGAAAAACGGGGGGTTTGGGGGCTCACATCTCTATGATAGAAATAAAAAGAATGTTTAATGTAATGAATAAAATTAACACTGATTTCGAAATGATAATAGTTGTTATAGTAAAATGCCACAAAAACGCACGTTAACTAGCCTCCTCTTCTCTTTTCCGAACCTTTATCCCATGTCTATTTGGGGTCGGTTTTCAGTTTAACCAGATTTGGCGGAATGTCAGTATTTTAGGTGAAGCGACTGCCATCAGACCTTCACAACCCAGAGGGCTATACGACATTTTTTGTTTCAACCAAATGTTAGAGTTTTGAGGGCTCTAACTACCTGTAACGACTATCGAAGATGTTAGTACGACAGCGGGTACCGACGGCTTTACGTGCCCTCCGAAGCACGGAAACGCTCATGAAATTAAAAGTATTTTTAGTAATGACCCATCACAGTCATGACGGTGCCAGACGATGCTTAACCGCACAGATCACAAGAGATCCGCCGGTAGCACTGGGCCACGAGCGGGCAACTAGCCTCCTAGAACGCGAAATTAACCGTTCTATAATGGACGATGTAAGAGAAAGAAAAAGAGACCTCGAGATGTAGAATATAATTGTGTTCGTGGCACAATACTTACCTTGTGGCAAAACTATGTCAGAAGTTAGAGAGAGAAAAAGAAAAACGGGGGGTTGGGGGGGCAGAGCCCCCCCGTTAAAAAAAAACAAACATCTCTATGATAAAAATTAAAGGAAAGTTTAATAAGATTAAGAGATTAGTGTAATCGTTAAATAAAGTTCCCTAAAAACGCATGTTAACGGGCCTCCTCGGACACGAAATCAACCGTTCTTTGATGTTCGATGTAAAGGAAAGCCAGAGAAGACCTCGAGATGTACCTAGAATCTAATTGTGTTCGTGGTAATCCATATCATCTCCTTTGGATTGATTTGCACCGATTTGCACATCGAAAACAACGGACTTTGTATAGACTAATATGGTTCCAGGACCACAACCTAACGTTTTAAAGAAATTAAAATTCATCGAAGAGCAATTAATAGCGCAAGTTCACCCAGTTATTACAGTGTACCTACTCAAATTGGATATTGTGGCCAAGTGATCAACTTCCAATCAAAATATCACTTTCTTGGGCTGATGTAAACTTGAGAAGCGCTTTATGAAACCTATAAAATATGAATAGCGACCACACATACGAACGAAAAATATTTTGGAGTAAAGTACTCTAAAGTATCACATTACGGAGATAATTGGAGTTCAAGATAGCGATTTTAGGTACAATGATCATACAGTTTTTACGAAGTAAATATTTTATTTATATTTTTAGGATTATCCGTATGTCGGTATGATGTCGGTACAAGTTACGTATCTATCCAATTTTAGTTCAATCCCTCAAATATTTATCAATGACGGCAGAATACAGATCATGGAATCAGTTTTGAGTGGTAAGGGTGACCTTACAGATATAGAGTCACCAAGTTTTCTGTTCCGGTGACAGCGTCGCTGAAATCGCATCTTTTGGTTGTCAGATGATTGTCAATGTATCCAAATGACATTATAGAGGGCGGTCCGAAATACGAAAACGTTACAAACTTTACCAACAGTGCACACGCGTTGACCAAATTGATATGTGCGCTAATGCGCTATGTGAGCTGTTTGCGCGCTATCTAATCGGACCAGGATTGTGTGCGTACGTGTGTGCAAATATCAAAATTACAGTTACGTACTCGGCATTTCGAATTTCAAGATTCAGAAAACAGTTGTTGTAATTAATAATTGATCAGAATGCAATATTTAACCATTGTAAACTTAAATGTTTACTAACAAAACTAAAATAAATCAAATTCTGAAACGTCAAATTTTGAGTTTGACATTTGTGCACACACAGCACAACCTAAGTATTTTCCATGAGCAGCGTTTGCATACTTTAATGACGTCACTGATGACGTCCCATTACTTTCGTTGGTGCAAATACGTTCAATTCGGTCACTTCACTCCGTAAGCGCGCTATTGATACCGATAGGGCGAAAAAGCGCAATTTGGACCGCACGGATAGTCAACATGACAATAGGAGCCTCCAATTTTGACCGCCGCCGACACAGAAAACTTGATGACTCTAAACTAAACAAGACTCCAAACTTTCTGATAGTGAATATTGATGTATGAAGATGGTAGTTTTTGTTTTGATTGTTTCTTTTTTTTTAAACGAATATATTTTTTTATGGAAACTTTTTTCGAGAAATATTTCAGAATCACATATCATGGAGTCAGTTAATCCGCCCTAGCAGTTCCCTGCATGAGATAAAGACTTCAGCCCATACAATAAGTACATAGTAATACCTTTCAAATGACATAGGTGTTACAACATGACAGGATGATACCTCATAGAGTCAGTTAATCCGCCCTAGCCTAGCGGTTTTCCTGCACGAGATACAGACTTCAGCATGTACAAGAAGTTGTAGTACTCATCGAGAGCTTTCAAATGACGCAGGGCACAAAGTGTTACAGCATATAGAACGGAACGCCCATTCTCCTTTGGGTTGAAAATGGATTTGTCCTCCCGATTAAATGCCACGACACACGAGTGATAATGGTTCGATATGAAAATTATTCTCATATACAACGTGTACGGTTTATACCGCACATTGTGATATGTTTGTATATTCCCGAGTCAGCATTTATAGTTTTATTGTAAAACGATTCAGTTCGGAGCTAGCCGTCCGCGACTCACCTGGATCATACCGCGTCCGCGTGCCCATATCATATCATTCATCAAGTACTTATATCAATTTATCAATACAAATTATTAATATCAAAATCTATACTCGTTTCATTTAAACAAAGCAAATCAACATCATTAAAAGCACGGTGCGGTTACATCAAATCGTACATGCTTTTTGGTCCTTCGAGAAGTGACCTCGCGCGAGTATTATTTCACATACCGGGAAGTATTTGCAGTGTGAGGTGAATCAGCGTATATCAGTGAACTATCAGGAGACTATCAGTGAACTATCAGGAGAGTATCAGTGAACTATCAAAGTAATATCAGGATAAACTATCAGTGAACTATCAGTGGAATATCAGGATAAACTATCAGTGGAATATCAGGATAAACTATCAGTGAACTATCAGTGGAATATCAGGATAAACTATCAGTAAACAGTCAGTGGAATATCTGCACAAACTATCAGTGAACTATCAGTGGAATATCTGGACAAACTATCAGTGTAAAATTTAAAAGTACTATCAGTGGAAAAGGGAGCAAGTTATCAGAGGAATTGCAGTGAATACATATTAATTGCGGTTTGTAGCAGTATAACAAGGTAGGATCTTTCTTAATTTGATTTTACACTTCATAAAATCATGGAAGACCTATGTAAAAATCAGTTTTTATTAGTAGAGGGCATGGCAAAGATTGCCATAAATATAAAAAAGGATTCCGCGGATCGCAAAACAGCAGACTATTTTAAACAGCGTTTAGAAACTCTTGAAGAATATTGGTCAGACTTTCAGTATAATCATGACAGGCTTTCTAGCGAGCTCAGTAGGTCACATCAGTATTTTACGAAGAACGAGCTTGAACGAGCTTTGAGCACATATAAATCTACTAAAGAACTCATCAACGATCAATATCAGATTTATGTTAAGAAGACTATGGCCGAAACAGAAGCATCAACATCAGGTTTCAAGCAAGGCGAGCGAAACCGAAACACATCAGAATCAGCCGATAAATCAATAATGCGTAACACAGGTACATCTAGCAGACTTGACGATATGCTGAGAAAACAAGCGAGCAATTTTAGAGCGTTTATGCGGACAGCGTCATCAATTTTTGTGGATCAAATCACCCAAAAATGGGAATTAGAGGATGCGCTACGTACATTACAATCAAAGTGGTCATATATCGAGAATCTACACTTAGATATTGACAGTGAATTGGAAGGTATGGACGGAGAATATGAGATTTCTTATTCTAAACATGAAAAATCATACAATAACATTAAAAAGGAGATAAATAATAAATTGTGTTCAATAACTCATACTGATAATTGGTCACCTAAATTGGACATACCTATTTTTAGTGGCAGCTATCAGAACTGGATGTCATTCAAAAACTTGTTCAAAGAAGGCATCCATAACAATATTTCATATTCAAATTCGCAAAAAATGCAACTTCTTAAGGGAAAGCTGCGCGGAGAAGCAGAGCGTTTAGTCCAACACTTAGAGATCGGTCCGGAAAACTATCTGAGATGTTGGGAAATTCTAAACAACAGATACAACCACGTCCGAATGATTTTCAATACACATGCAGACACCCTCCTTAACTTACCATCAGCTCAACATCCGTCAGTAAACCATATTAAAAGAATTCACGACACTGCTGTGGAGAGCTTAAATGCGATTAAAAATTTAGGCATAGATATCAGCAGTTGGGATGCATTTATAGTACATATACTTTTACAAAAATTAGATGCAGACACCCATGACAAATTCATTGACTCATTAAAAAATCCGAGGGATTTACCATCATTACAACAGTTTTTTGAATTCCTTGAAAGTAAATTCACAAAGTTAGAATCGGCAAAGAAAAAACAGGAAGCAACACGAAACTCATATTACCGCAATCAATCTTCATTCAACAACAATTATAATTACTCCCAAGCCGACTGGTCCTCGTGGGGGATCACGACCATGACCCTTTAAAGATAAATAAAATAAATTCTAATATAAACAATTCTTCAGATATACACATAGCAACATTTAACACAAGATCGTTAAGGACACCTGAGAGACTTCAAGAACTCGAAATGGCCATATCAGAAATAAAATGGGACATCATAGGAATTTGCGAAATGAGAAGATACGGGGAGACGATAGAAGATTATGGGAATTACATTCTACACCACATAGGTGAAACACCGGGACAGTATGGTGTGGGCTTCCTAATAAACAAGAGACTAGCGAATAATATCATTGAAATCAAAGGAGTCACGGAAAGAATAGCAATATTAAACATACTACTACCGTCTAGTAAAGAGGAAAAATGGTCAATCATTCAAGTTTATTCACCCCCAGAATCAAATAAAAAAGCTGACATAGTAAAAATAGAAAAGTTTTACCATGACTTACAAATAACTATACAAAACGCACACAAACAAACCATAGTTATGGGAGATTTTAACGGCCAGATTGGAGCATGCAATAGTGGAGAAGAATATACAATTGGTAAATATGGATGCGGCAAAAGAAGTAAAAATGGTGCAAGGCTAGTCACATTTGCTTTAACAAACAAACTTAGCGTACTCAACAGTTTCTACAAGAGAAAACAATCAAAAAAGTGGACGTGGATTTCTCCAAACGGTCTGTACAAAAATGAAATAGATTTTATCATGTCTAATAATATTAAAGCTTTCAAAAACACTTCAATCATACAGAATTTAAATTTTAATTCAGACCACAGAATGGTTCGTGCTACACTAACAGGAAAACCTATAAAAAAGAACAGAAGATGGCAAAATGATAGCTCGGCCTTGATCTGTACTGGAAACAACGAAAAACTTATTACTAACCTTACAACAATAGCGAAGACAATTAGAGAAAAACATATATCTATCGAAGAGAAATATGATACAACTTTGAATATACTTAAAACAGAAACTAAAAAAGTAAACAAAATAATAAACTCCACAGAGACTCAGCAACTATTAGAAAAAAGGAAAACGCTATTACAAATAAAGGGAAATACACAAGAGAAAAGAAATGAAATAAAAGATATCAGCAAGAAAATAAACGAAAGTATTAGAAAAGATAGGAAAATAAGAAGACAACAAACATTACAAAAACATATTAATAGAACTGGTGGAGTAAAAAAGGCTATTAAAGAGTTAAAAGAAAAAAAGGAATGGATGCTAAGGTTGGAGTCTATGAATAAAAAATATACAAGGAAAAGACCTGAAATATTAAAAATAGCAACTGACTTTTACAGAGAACTATACCAAAGTAAGAACCTAAGAGTGGCCGCAGAAAAACTTAGTTTATCGATTTCGGAACCTATACCGAAAATACTAAAAGAAGAAACGATCAAAGCAATTACTACACAAAAAGCAGACAAAACACCTGGATCTGATCAAATTACCAACGAACTACTTAAATCTACAATACCAGCGATTGCCCCCTTATTAACAGACTTATTTAATGAGATTGTAGAGACTGAAATTATTCCCGAGGACTGGACAAAATCAACAATAATACTTTTACATAAAAAAGGAAACAAAGAAGACATCAGAAACTATCGCCCCATCAGTTTAATGTCGAATGTTTATAAAGTCTTTTCAAAAATCATTTTATCACGAATAACCAAAGTACTCGATGAAAACCAACCAAAAGAGCAAGCCGGCTTCCGAAGCAAGTTTTCAACTATCGATCATATTCATGTCCTTAGACAAATTTTACAAAAATACAATGAATACAATAAGTCATACTACGTAGGGTTCGTTGATTACAATAAAGCTTTTGACTCCCTGGAGCACGAATACATCTGGGAAGCCTTACACAGACAAGGAATCCAACACAAATATATAAGAATATTGAGGAATATTTACTCTAGAAGTACAGCACAAGTAAGATTAGAAAAAACAAGTGAAGAATTTCCCATAGAACGAGGCGTCCGACAAGGGGATCCTATCTCTCCCAAAATATTTTTGGCAGTTCTGGAAATGATATTTCGAAACTTAGATTGGAATGAAACAGGTCTCAATATTAATGGCGAATGTTTAAGCCATCTCCGTTTTGCAGACGATCTGATACTATTCTCTGAGTGCCCAAGAAAACTGCAACACATGTTACAACAGTTATCAGATCAGAGTGCAAAGGCGGGGCTGTCAATGAACATCACCAAGACTAAAGTTATGACTAACTCCTTAAAGACACACGATATAGTAGTAAACGCACAACAAATAGAATATGTAGATGAGTACGTCTACTTAGGTCAACTTATATCACCCAATAAAACCATGAACAAAGAAATTGATAGGAGGATAGCCAATACTTGGAAGAGATACTGGTCGCTCAGTGAAATAATGAAAGACAAAGACATGCCAATAAAAGCTAAAAGAAAAGTTTATAATACCTGTATTCTGCCCTGCTTAACATATGGCAGTCAAACATGGTCACTAACGAAAACCTTAGCAAATAAACTAAACGTCTGTCAAAACAGTATAGAGAGAAGTGTCATTGGAGTGAACAGAAGAGACAAAGTAAAATTAACGGAAATAAAAAACAGAACTCAATTCAAACAGGCACATTCTATCCATCGAACACAAAAATGGAGATGGACTGGACATTTTCTGCGAGAGAGACAAGAAAAATGGACTAGAATAATAACAGAGTGGTACCCAAGAGATGGTAAAAGAAGCAAAGGTGGACAAACAAAAAGATGGGAAGACGACATAAAAAAGGTTGCTGGTGTGGGATGGATTAGAGTGGCGAAAGACAGAGAAAAATGGAAATCTTTAGAGGAGGCCTATGTCGAAAGACAAGCTGTAATATACCGGAACGCCAATAATTTAGATTAATTTTTAAATTAATATTTTTAAAGTTTTACTTAAATAGATAATACCTACCTAAATGTTTATAAGTTTTACAGCAATAAAGGCTAATTTTATTTTATTTTATTTTATTTTATTTATTTTTATAATTATAATAACAATAAACCTACGAGATCAAATAACAACAATCACTATAAACAGACACTTCAAACGAACAAATATGATTATAAAATATCAAAGGATCAGCCCGCATTTAAAACTACTTGCGCATTATGCAGTGAACAACATGGAATATTTTTTTGCAATAAATTCTTAAATATGACTCCGCAAATGAAGAATAGAACTGTAATCAGATTAAACCTATGTCAAAATTGTTTACATGATCATAAGGGTAAACCGTGTATATCAGATAGGAAATGTCGTCACTGTCAAGGTCCTCATAACTCTCTCCTACACGAGGCGTTTATTAAAAATAATAGTAATCAGATTAATTCAGCGATAAAAAGAACTTATACTGGGCAGAATGAAATACTACTTGCAACAGCAATAATTAAAATACGAGCAGCTGACGGATCGTATAAAACAATGAGAGCGCTAGTCGACCAAGGCTCACAAGCGTCTATCATATCAGAACAAGCAGCACAACTGTTATCATTGCCGCGACAGAGATGTAAAGGTGTCATTTCAGGTATAGGAGCGAGAGAAAATAGTTGCAAAGGTATAATGAATTTAACAATATCATCAAAATACAATGATTTTTCATTTAATACCGATGTATATATTATGAACACCCTTATCAAAAACTTACCCAGCTATACATTTAATCAACCGTCCTGGTCACACTTACACGGAATTCAGCTGGCTGACCCTGAATTCTACATCAGTCGTCCCATAGATGTCTTATTAGGAGCAGATGTTTACTCCCAAATAATATTAGAAAAAATCAGTAGATCGGATCAATCACTACCCATAGCTCAACAAACGCGATTGGGGTGGATACTATGCGGTAACGTACAAAGCCTTCAATGTAACGTCATATTAAACCAACACGAAGAAATCAGGAAATTTTGGGAAATAGAAGACATTTCGGAATCATCAAATCTATCAGAGGAGGATAACAAGTGTGTTTCATATTACAAATCAACCACAATCAGACGCGAAGATGGATCATATGAAGTACGAATACCATTTAAAGAAAACTTTGAATTAAAATTAGGATCATCAAAACCAACAGCAATAGCACAATTTAAACAATTAGAACGGAAATTTAATTATAATAAAACAATTGAAAAACAATACAAGGAATTTATAAGTGAGTACATTGCATTACGACACATGAGACCGTCAAATGAAGAATCGACAAAACGTGAATGTTATTTGCCACATCACTGTGTATTGCGCAATGACTCAAAAACAACTGCACTTCGTGTAGTATTTAATGCTTCTAGGAAAACGTCATCCGGCCACAGTTTAAATGATTTAATGCTTAAGGGCCCCAATCTGCAACAAGACCTGCAGTCACTATTGATAAAATGGAGACAATTTCCCTATGCCTTTACAGCTGACATAGAGAAAATGTTTAGATTTATTTGGGTCAATCGCGAAGATCAAAATTTACAAAAGGTTATTTGGCGAGATTCGGCAAATTCAATATTACAGCAATATCAACTCTGTACAATAACATACGGCACCAAATCTGCTCCATTCTTGGCCATGATGACTCTAAAACAATTAGCAGAAGATGAGAAGAAGAACTTCCAGAACAGCGAAGCAATCAAGGTTTTAGAAGACTCATTTTACATGGACGACGTTTTACATGGAAATTATACTATTCAATCAACATTACAATTACAAAGGGATTTAACGGCTTTATTAAAAGCGGGGAGTTTTAATTTACGGAAATGGTCATCAAATGTACCAGAATTAATCAAAAATATATCAGAAGAAGGTCAAGAGGTTAAGCAAGACAATTTTGAGTTTAAGGAACTAGAATCTACAAAAACATTAGGATTAAGATGGAACCCTAACACCGACGAGTTCATATTTCATCCAAAACTAGAATATTCAGCCGACACTCCGACAAAACGATCGATACTGTCCGATATAGCCAAATTATTCGACCCTCTAGGGTGGCTATCTCCTATTTCAACTAGTTTAAAAATATTATTTCAGAAAGTATGGCAAGAAAATATTCAGTGGGATGAGAAACTATCAGAAGAATTATGTAAAGAATGGAGGTGTATCAGAGAAAGTTTATCAAAAATTAATCAATTTAAAATAATCAGATGGTTGGGAACTGACAAAGGTAAAGAGATAGAACTACATGGATTCTGCGATTCTTCAAATAAAGCCTACGCGAGCGTCGTATATGTCAAAACAACTGTAAACGACGTCACCAAAATATCGTTAATCACAGGAAAAGCGAGGCTTATACCAGCTAATAAAACAATATCATTGCCACGACTAGAACTCTGTGGCGCTCTGTTACTCGCAAAACTAATATCTAAAGTTCAGAAGTGCTTGAGCAACTACACAATCAGAGCCTACGGATGGTCTGACTCAATGGTTGTGCTGGCATGGCTGCGGGGGGAGCCCGGGCGGTGGAAGCCGTTCGTCGCGAATAGAGTCCGACAGATATCAGAAGTGTTGCCATCTACCAATTGGCGTTATGTAAAGTCAGCAGAGAATCCGGCTGACTGTGCCAGCCGAGGTATGACAGTAGATCAATTGAAGGAGCATTCCCTGTGGTGGACAGGACCTACTTGGTTACCTACATTAAAATATGACGAAAATACTTATCACTTTACATATACAACAGAAGAAGACATGAAACAATCATCAATTAAAATTAATTGTGCAACAAAGGAAAATAGCAACGAAAGCATTATTAATAACTTACTAATAAAATATAGTTCATTTACAAAGATTACTCGAGTCCTAGCATGGATATTACGTTTCATCAAACATACAAAACAAAAACAAAGATATCAAGAATATTATTTAACATTAAAGGAAATTGATTTAGCTAAGCAAAAAGTCATTAAATACGTTCAAGAAATAGAGTTTACTGAAGAAATTTATTATTTGCAAACAAAAAAGCAGGTGTCATCAAAAAGTAAATTAATACAATTGAACCCGTTCCTCGATCAAAATGGAGTGATGAGGGTCGGGGGGAGGTTGAATAAAGCTAACATTAATCGAGCAATGATTCATCCTATCATATTACCGTACACTAGTCGATTAACAGATCTTATTATAGATGAAGTACACTTACTTACCTTCCACGGCGGAGCCCGTGTGACGTCAGCAATAATACGTCAAAAATACTGGATTTTGAGCGGGAACCGAGCAGTAAAGAAACGTTTACATACCTGTATCACGTGTCGTAAACACGCACCACAAAAAATGTCTCAGTTGATGGGCGACCTGCCGCAACAAAGATGCAATGAAGCAAAGCCATTTTATCATACAGGGGTGGATTTTACCGGGCACATCTTAATAAAAGCTAATAAAGGCAGAGGCATCAAAACAACTAAAGGATATATTTGCGTATTTGTGTGCATGGTCACAAAACTCGTTCATCTTGAGTTGGTATCCGACCTGTCGTCTTCCGCCTTTATTGCTGCGTTGAGAAGAATGGCCGCTAGAAGAGGAAGTCCGCAACACATCTATTGCGATAATGGGACAAATTTTGTGGGCGCTAACAAGATATTACAAGAAGAATTTGAATTAATACAACAAACTTTCGATCAACAATTTATGAAAGAGCTTACAAATATGAGTATCGAGTGGCATTTTAACGCACCGTCGTGGCCTTCAGCCGGCGGATTATGGGAGGCGGCGGTTAAAAGCGTTAAACATCACTTACGCCGCGTCATAGGAGAGCAGAAGCTGACGTTTGAGGAGTACTACACTGTACTCACGCAGGTTGAAGCAATTTTAAATTCGAGACCTCTGTGTCCGTTGACAGAAGACCCAGATGACCTCGAAATAATCACTCCTTCAAGTTTCATCAACATCAATCAAAGTACTAATATCTTGGAAACTGAAACCGATATGAGAACAAGATGGTATCTTATACAAAAGATCGTACAAGATTTATGGAAACGTTGGAGACTCGAATACCTCAGTCAGTTAACCGTTAGAAGTAAATGGAGAAAACAACAGGAAAACATCAAACTGAATGACGTCGTTACCATCAATGACGCGAACTTACCTCCGGGGAAGTGGGCGATCGGCCGCGTTGTCGAGGTTCACCCTGGAGCTGACGGCCAAGTAAGAGTGGTCACTTTAAAAACAAAAGGCGGTTTTATCAAACGTCCTATAGTCAAATTGTCTTTACTGCCTATCAACGAGAATCAAAACGATCATTATCAGAAGAAAGAGAAAGAAAAGAAACCAAGATTAGCAGTTGGATACAATTTTATATCATTAGTTACATTATTTTTATCATTTATAACAATTTTAACTACGTGTCAATGCTCTTACAATGTTACTAAATTAAAATACAATCAGGGTTTATATTTTGATAAGGTCACAGATATGAGATTAATCAGAGACGAGTGGAAGATTGTGACGTATTATAACATGGATCCATATTGGCAGGGAAGTCTTATTTGCAACAATTACATAAAATATCTGGAACAGCTGTGTGAACAATTACAAGATAAAACACATTGTAAGGTGATATCATTACAAATAAAGCACGAGTACTCGGAACTACTTTATTATGGTCGTTTATTACTAAACGAATCAAACATACGTGCCGAGATACACCGGCCGCGGCACCGCAGAGGGCTTATCGACGGTGTCGGGTATCTTGCAAATAGCTTGTTTGGAGTATTAGATCAAAATTTCGCTAAACAATACATGCAAGACATTCAATTAAGCAGATATAATGAAAAACATTTACAACAATTAATTATAAATCAAACTTCAATAATAGGGGCAGAGTATAATGTTTTGAAACGAACAGAGAGTACTTTAAATCAACAACATAAGGTTCTAAATCAATTGAACTTGGGTTTGGAAACATTGAAAAATGATATTAAATCACAAACACAAAGAAATGCGATGATTCATGATTATAGTTTGGCCGCTCTGGCAGCGAGTAATTTGCTGAAACAACTAAAATTCATACAGTCAACACTATTAGATACCATAACAGATGTTTATCACGGGCGGTTCAATTTTCATCTGTTATCACCGGACCAATTGAGGACAACTTTGAACACTATCTCCAGCCATCTTACAAAGGATTTAACACTTCCTGTTAATAACTTACAAGCTGACTTCAGTAAAATATATCATTACATAAAGGTGAAGGTTAGGTTCACCGCCGAATATTTATTGTTTGAACTGCGAGTACCCTTGGTGACCCGGGACTCGTTTGAAATCATGCACATTTTACCTATACCTCAGATTCTTAGAAATACAAGCATGGTTATGATACAACCTATATCAGAGTACGTAGCGATTAATTTAAATAAAGATTCGTTTATACCTATGACTAAATATGACATCAAGTCTTGCATCAGAAAAGAAATTGACGATTATCTGTGTTACCTACAAAAGCCTATATTTAATCTCAATAACCAGGAAGGATTTTGTCAAATTGAACAGAACAATTGCAAAATAACGCTATCGAAGTGTGAAGATCAATGGACAGAATTAACGAAAATAAATAGATACATATATACCTGCTGTACGAGTTGCTCAATACGCTTGTTATGTGACCAACAGTTGACCGCTACAAATCTAGATGGAGCCGGAATCATAGCAATAGAACACGACTGTCTCATCAAAACTGACTATTTCACTATTTACTCACACAATGATGGTCTGAGTTCCAACATAAAAACTAAATCAAATTTAATTGCGCCAGAAATAGAGCCTATAAATCACATCATCAATACCAGTGTTCCCTATCAGTTAATTCAGAATCTATTCTCTTCATACAATACTGATCATCTTGCTGACATAAAGGATCAACTGGAGTCTCTCAAGGCTAATCAATACATATCCGATACTATTACTTATCATGATGTACATCAGTATGTGGCCATTTACGTTATTTTGGGAGCCCTGTCAATAATAGGAGTCATATACATCATAAATAAATATCGTGGAAAGCAGTCGTCGCGTGAGGCGGTGGTGAGGGTCGAGCCAGCGATCCCCCTGACCACGCTCACCCGCCCCGCAGCAGCGGAGTCGGCGCCAGCACCAGCAGCAGCAGGATTGACAACTAGTGTGAGCAGTGAAAGTGATAAAGTTCTAAGTGAAACCCAATATAGTGAAATTGTGTGTAAAGTGGATAAGTGCACGACCCCCAAACCGCGTAAAACTAAATTTGTTGTTTAAAGACAGTAATCATCATATAGCATTAAAGAAACAATGGCATCATCTTGTTATCATCTTCATTCACTCTTATCATCTTCATTCGCATCTTGTCTGCCTTCGGGAGCATGTACGGTTTATACCGCACATTGTGATATGTTTGTATATTCCCGAGTCAGCATTTATAGTTTTATTGTAAAACGATTCAGTTCGGAGCTAGCCGTCCGCGACTCACCTGGATCATACCGCGTCCGCGTGCCCATATCATATCATTCATCAAGTACTTATATCAATTTATCAATACAAATTATTAATATCAAAATCTATACTCGTTTCATTTAAACAAAGCAAATCAACATCATTAAAAGCACGGTGCGGTTACATCAAATCGTACACAACGTATGACAATAATGGTTGAGTCCGATACCCATAACTAAATATTGGAAAAGTGGAAATACTAAATGTTCCATGAAGTAATACAATAAGCTTTCGCAATCACAAGTCACAAGGCTTGACGTTAGATAAAGCTGTGGCGGACATTGGACATAAAGAAACTTCTGTTGGTCTAACATACTCGTAGGTACCTCTGTGGTATC
Organism: Timandra comae; assembly: GCA_958496195.1. Taxonomy (NCBI): domain Eukaryota; kingdom Metazoa; phylum Arthropoda; class Insecta; order Lepidoptera; family Geometridae; genus Timandra; species Timandra comae. The sequence goes on along the minus strand of OY292379.1, from coordinate 7,892,716 downwards.
GCACGTTTTCAAGAATTAAAGCATTTTCTTTCTTTCTTACTATAAAACATTAGAATTACTAAGAAAAACCTCGCGAGCCCACACAAAGCCACGCTTTTAGCTAGTATAGTTATGAGCTAGTTTTTATCGATATGCTCTATACTACTAAGCACTTCCCTAGTAGCAGTTGTAGACACTGACACTTTACATAAAATGGACACGCGGTTGACAGCATAGATTCTATCCCGTACATAGATTATCTAAGATTTGAATGTTGTCAATACTTTCTCTTGTGTTATTGTGTTACTCACTTGTTTCTAACCTCAAATCGATGAATTCTGATATTTATAATGCAAAATTCTTAACATATCTTACGTTTTCGTTGTGCAATAATACTTGTGTGATTGCTGTGAACGTCACTTTTGGTGTTTTTAACACTGTTATGCCGTTTTGATTTGAAAAAAAAACGTTTATTTACGCGGAGGCTACGAAAGTATACGTTAGCCGTTGGTTGGGACACCGGAACCGGAAAAAAAAGGTGCGGACATGTCGAACATTAAATTTCGACACAAAAATGTGTGTGTAGTACTTAAAATTTTATTAAGTTTAGTATCTTGTTCTGTATGCTGACCTATTGTTTTATTTAACCTCCCCTAGTTAGCGTACTTTCCTGGCCGCTATCATGACTTCCGGTCAATAACACTTTTATTTGTCACAGTAACGCACTTGACTCGGTTTTCAAGATGGCGGTAAAAGGAATTGCGTGCGGGCATTTGATTTCGAACCATCGCCACGAACAGTCGATATTGATATTTAAATAAAAGTTATTAATACACCTTGTTGTTTTTACTTCTGAGCTAGACCCCTTTTAGCTCAGAAGTGGGATCGACGAGAATTATAATTGAATCTCTCGTGCACCACGTCCATCGAAACGTAAGTAAAAGTGTTCTTTAACATTTAGTGTTATAAATTCGGAAGAAATATGAAACCGTTACATTACGTTCAAATTTTACCACGCGGGGAACGAAGAATTTAATTAAGTACCCACTTTACAGACTGTAAATTACAGTATACGAGTATATTGTATTTCTTCTTTTCCTCGAAGTGATTATTGTTATTATAAGTATGGAATAAAGCCTGCACTGGCTACTGCACCGATAATTTGAGATTTGATAGCGATTTATTTATTATTTTACTGGTTTATTTGCGCTACTTTAAAAATAATGAGTTAAATTATAAGAGTGTTTAAAAGTTAGTAGTACATCTTTAATATTTCGTGTCTAGTTTATTAATAATAGATTGTGCTTGTGACTATAAGTATAATAATTAATTGATTAGAAGTATGTATGTATAAGAGACAGGATATCAATGAAGATATTTTTTTTTCTCTCCATTTCTTGCCCTTTTGAATTCGTTATTCGTAAACATGTGTAGTGGACAAGTAGTGTAAATAAGTAACGTGTATGAAGGAAATATATACGAGTTAGATACCGCTCTTCAGAGCAAGATTAAATGCAACAAATCATTAACGTGATAAATATGTATATTATTGTACTTTTACTCAAACAACTTTTGGAAGTTTTAGACGTACGAAATGAGAAAAACAATGCAACCGTTGGGAACCGATGATGAGAATGAAGAATCACTGCGCGAAAGACTTCTGCGGGGTTCCCGAACGAGGGGTCGAATGCGAAGTGAACCTCCACATCGTGAGCGATCAGTGACAAACCACCGGCCTGACGGATCGTCGGATATTCCAGACGGTGAGCGTGAGCGACGTCTGGACCGACCACGAGGTAATGAACAAAGTTCAGACGGTGAGCATGAGCGACGTCTGGACCGACCACGAGGTAATGAACAAAGTTCAGACGGTGAGCGTGAGCGACGTCTGGACCGACCACGAGGTAATGAACAAAGTTCAGACGGTGAGCGTGAGCGACGTCTGGACCGACCACGAGGTAATGAACAAAGTTCAGACGGTGAGCGTGAGCGACGTCTGAACGAATACTATGCCAACGATGATCAGGGTTCTTGCGGTGAGCGTGAGCAACGCTGGGGCCTTGATACTCGTTCTTATTCTCCTGGCCGTGATTGGCGAAGTGGTGAGCGTGAGCGACACTTCCCAAGCACTTCCGGGTTTAAGAGAACTGATATTGCAAGGATTGAGCGTTCTTCAGCAGCAAGTCAAAGAAAAAGGAGTTCAAGATCACCGCGACAGGACATCATAGATATGGAAGAGCGAAGGGACTTCAAGTCACCGACACCAAAACGTGCAAGGTACAATACACAACGTTATTTAGAGACGCCTCAACGTGAAGTTTCTTCGGATTCTGGTAACACAATGTTAAAAGAATTTGTCGAGGCACTTAAAGGTCTTTCTAAATTAAATAATCACAAACTGCCCTCAATTGGCAATGTGATACCAGAATTCGATCCGATGTTGAAAACCCAACCGATTAGACATTGGATAGCTAAAGTAGAGGAATGTGCTGAAATTTATGATTGGGATGAGCGCGAAGTTATTCACTACGCTTTACCTAAATTATCCGGAATAGCTAAATCTTGGTATCAGAGTCTCCCGAGTGTTCGCTATACATGGCCTGAGTGGAAATCTAAATTATTAGATTCATTTCCTTGTCGAGAAAACTATGCCGAATTACTTACAGAAATGCTGACCCTCAGAGTAAAATATGGTGAACCACTAGAACCATACTACTATTCCAAACTTAATCTTTTACATAGGTGTGAGATAAAAGGTAAACACGCAGTCGATTGTTTGTTGTACGGGGTTGAGGATAGGGCAATTAAGTTAGGAGCTCAAGCTGCTGAATTCAGCACTCCTGAGCAAGTTCTAAAGTATTTTAAATCTGTAAAGGTTGGTCAATCAAAAGACAATAATCCAAGTAGAATGATTAGAGGCGAAAAACGCACTCCCACAACACAGGGGTTATCTGAAGGACCCTCTTCTTCTGGAAGACGACCTATTAGGTGTTTTAATTGCGGTACTGAAGGTCACCCGAGTTTCAGGTGCCCCAAACCATTAGAAAAGTGTAACATATGTTTTCGACTCGGCCATCGTTCTACTGCATGTACGTTCCGCGGTGCTAGAACCGATAATGAAAAGCCTTCTTCAAAAGACGACAAATTAAGTAACGAGAAACAAGTTTTAAAAATTAGTGTTAATAGTGATAGCGCGACTAGCGATAATTATGACAATTTGATTGAAAAGGTCTCTCATGAACCGCATGAAAAATATTACATAACAATTAAAGTTAACAATTATCCGCTTTTATGTTTTGTTGATTTGGGTAGTGATTGCTGTTTTATTCGCGCTTCTGAAGCAACACGTCTAGGATTGACTTTAGATCACAAAGAACTACCGCTAGTGAAAGGATTTGGCGAAAGTTTAGTTAGACCTTTGGGCAAAACTAGTGCGAATGTAATGGTACAGGGTATCGAAGAAAATGTTGAAATTTTTGTAGTTGAGGATGACTTGTTGAAACGACCATTTCTGCTAGGACATTCGTTCACAGAAAAACCAGGTATCACCATAACTAAGACACCGATGTGTCTCGTATTTGAGAAACAATACAAACAATCAAAAGTTTTTATGATGTGTAGTGAAAATGTTCAATTAAAAGCAAATGAAACTAAAGCTGTAAGCACCTATTCAAAAGAGTCTTACTCGGGTAATATTTATGTAGATGGTTCTATACGAGGCAAAGAGGGTTATGAGTATTTACTAGTTCCGGGAGAGTATAACGTAAAATTTAGTCGCAGCTGCATTATGGTACAGAATTTGTCTAATAATAGTATTAATTTTGCCAAAGATTGTCTCATGACTCGAGCACGCCCTATTTCGGTATCGAACCTTGACATCAAAAACCTTTCTTGTATTGAGAATGTAGGGAATACTGGTGGTATTAAAGTTAATTATGGGGATAAACTATCTGAACAAGAAAAGTTAGAAATAAATCTTGTACTTAATGAATTTAAAGATTGTTTTTCAAGTAACTTGCAAGATTTAGGATTCACAACAGTGGCCGAGATGGAAATACAGCTCAAAGATTCTGAACCGGTTGTATATCGTCCGTACCGCTTACCACATGCTGAAAGGTCTCTTGTCCAAGGTATGGTTAAAGAAATGATTGATGCAAACATAATCAGAGAGTCCTCTTCCCCTTACGCCAGCCCAATTGTACTGGTACAAAAGAAATCGGGTGAGAAGCGTCTTTGCGTCGATTATAGGGCTTTAAATCGTAAAACTGTGAAAGATCACTACCCGTTACCTCGAATAGAGGATCAACTGGACGTTTTAGCTGGACACACATATTTCATTTTTTTTTTTCATTCTTTTTAGGATATTACCAAATACCTCTTGCTGAAGACTCAATATCAAAAACTGCTTTCGTGACTCCTGATGGACAGTTCGAGTACTTGCGTATGCCTTTTGGACTCGTAAATGCCCCTTCCGTCTTTCAGCGAACTATCAATAAAGTTTTGGCAGACGCTAAAGTAAAATTTGCAGTTGTTTATATGGATGACATTTTGATTCCGGCTCATGATTTTGCAGAAGGCATATCGCGGTTAAAACTGGTACTAAATTTACTGCGCAAGGGAGGTTTGACACTAAAGCTAAATAAGTGTAACTTCTTTTATACAAACGTAGATTTTCTGGGATTCGAAGTCAGTAGTGAAGGTATTAGGCCTGGTATCAAAAAGATTGAAGCAGTAGCGAAGTTTCCTACTCCGAAAAATCAGCACGAGGTCCGACAGTTCATAGGGTTAGCTAGCTTTTTCAGACGATTCATAAAAGGCTTTGCGATGATAGCTGCTCCATTGACAGACCTGTTACGGAAAAATTGTAACTGGCAGTGGACTTGCGCTCAAGAAACTGCTTTTGATACACTCAAGCGCTCATTGATAGACAGGCCTGTTACAGCTCTGTATAACCATCTCTGGAAACGCAGCTAC